>DWJA01000013.1:0-19712 GCA_018248675.1 Gesta gesta | reverse complement strand
TGATTTACACATTTATTAATAATGTTTCCACAACGAGTTCTGTCAAAAAGATTAAAAGGAAAGTTTTTTATCAGTTTCTGCTCATAACACTGTCCACAAAACATTTTTTTAAAACACTCAATAAATGTATAAATCGACATCGGAATTTCAGCTTTTTTTGATTTCATAAAAAAGCGGCAGATATTAATTTCTTTTTCGCTGAGTTTAAAATGATTGTGTTCATACAAAACGTTTACAAAATTTTGAAGATTTTCGAGACATTCATGACAATCTTTAAAATAATAGAGATAAGACTTATCGAAATTCAGTATTTTATTTATATCCACTGCCGCTATACCTTCTATAAAATCATGCAATTCCAAGTATGTAAACTCAAAAATCATTTCTTTAATACGAAGAATTCGTGGTTTGTTTCCTCCACTTTTAAGATTTACTACAGTGTTTCCGTCTGTTGGCAATCCAAAGGTATTATAAATGACGACACTATATCTTTTTCCTTTAAATTTATTCAAAGATTTTTCATTTTTGATCAGATCATCGATTAAAACGAAATTAAATCTTAAAAAATATCCATCATCTTCATCAAACGGCATAATTGAATTTATAAATTGGGTCATACCGTCTTCCAGTTCTAAAAAATTATGTTCATACAACTTAAAAACAGATAATGTCTTACAAAAAAAATAATAGTTATCTTCAACACCCAATATTTTATATCCCTTGCCTTTAGATATTGATACTATGTTTAGAAACTTTTTGTCTTCCGAATCTGAACGATCTACTTCACCTGGCTGAAAAAATATTTCTACAATGTAAATATTGTTGTCAATGTCGTAAAATGATTCTTCACATTGATTGCTCATTAATAAAGTAAAAACAAAGATAAACAATTTCATAAGGACAAAATAAAAACATGTTTAAATATAATTGCCTTTAAAGGTTATGATGGTTTCTCAATAAAGGATATTTAATTTGTGAAAAAACGTTAAAATCTTTTAAAACTGAACGCTTTAATTTAAAATTTTTCGAAGCATACTATAAGTATTTTAGAAACCTATTATAAAGGTGTAAAAGGTTATGATTTACTATAAATGTAAATTTTAAATATTTTTTTTTGTACATATTTATTTTCTTAATCATCAGATGCACATAAATTTATTATTGTTATGGACCTAATCTAAGTTGTTTTGGTCATTAGTTGTCTACAAAACTGTACCTATTTCCAAACTATTGTGTGTCCTTTCTTATTTTGTAACTTAAAAAGCAAAATTAAATATGCATGTTGTAGTTTGAAACTGATGCAATCTTAATGTGGTTTGAATAATTGTATTATTTGCGTAAAATAGTAGGACTTGAGAAAGATTTGGCGCCGTGTTTGAGTGCTTATATTGTTTGTAAAAATGCAAATAATATGCAGTGAGAAAATGACTTACTACAGAAATAACTATAACTTTATCGGCCTTAGATGTATAACAGATACTATCATAAGTAAAAACATGTCAAGTCAAAAAATTTGATTAAAATTTTATAAAATTTACCTTTTTTTTTAAAAAACATTCTATAAACTACGTGTTAAATAAACAAAATCTTCTATTTCAAAGATCTCAAAATGCCTCTACACAACTTTTTTAAAAACTTTTCTATAAAACCCATATGAACCAAAAACAAAGTAAAAATTCTGAAGAAGGATTCTGGAGTGGATCAGATGAAAGTGACGAAGATTTCGAGACTTTAATGGGAATGAGTAAAGTTCAAAATGAAGTTATTGAATCTAAATCGGAAATAAGTGAAGTTATTAATGTTAAAGATGATTCTGTTTCTAAGTTAGACGAGAAATCTGATACAGAAGACAAAGAAGAGTACGTTGGTTTGTTTATGAATTCACCAAGTAATAAAAAGACATCAATTCCTTTTGAAAAGAATGTTCATCAAAGTAATCAAGAAGTTCTATTACCTTCAGAAGTAAATACTACGTCAACTAAAGACGAATCAAATAATAAAATACTACCAGCAGAGACAATGGATTTTCTTTGGGATGACGAAGACGATGAAGAAGTTTTTATTAAACCAGAAAAGCACCAAGAAAATACAGTTAAAGAAAATCCTGATCTTTATGGAATGGAATACGGTTCTTTAGACGATTTGAACTCATTAAGTACACAAACTTTCGATTTACCAACGATAAGTGAAACACAAACAATTGATAATGAAGGGAAAATGTTTATCTCATCAGAATTTAAAGAGGAAGATACGGAAGAAGTGACAGTTGATTATGAAGATAGACCTTTTAGTTACGATAAAGTTGAAGATAAATTGAATAATCATGAGGACAGCCCAGTTGATTATCAAGAGAATACCATTAACGAAGATAAGCCAATTTATTACCAGGACAAACTTACCAATAAAGAAGACAATACCATTAACGAAGAATATTACCCAGTTGAAGAATACGGCCCTTTTAATGAAGACAAACCTATTAACGAAGACAAACCTATTAACAAAGACAATATTATGAATGAAGACAACCATATTAATGAAGATGAAAAGTCTTTTAATTTTACTAAAGTTCAATACAAAGCCGTTAATTACGTCAGGAATAAGCCTGTTGATATTAAAAAAGATGATCCAATTATTACCAACAATATTAGCCCCTTAGTGAAACCTTTCCCGAATGTTCCTCGACCTAATCAGAAAATCTCAGAATCAAAACCAAAGAAAGTCGATTTTAATTTTCAAACACCTCGTGTGCTTTTTTTTAATAGATTTGTTTTAACGTATTGCACACTCAAACAAAAGAGAAGAAATCAACAAGGAGAGTACATAGAAAAAGAAGTTAATGTTATTAATTTTTATGAATTTAATCTTAATCCTATCTTAAACTCTTCTCTTAATGTTGATATTGCACAAATTGGTGACGAATACAAGAAGATTAAAGAAATTTTAGAATTAAAAGATGCTCACGTTGATAACATTTGTGAAATTTTAGGAGTAAAAAACGTTTTGTATTCTCAAAATTCATATTCTGAGAAATACGATAGTTCAGATGTAAACACTTTAATTGATTTGGCTTTAGAAGATAAAGAAATGGCAATAGATTTTGCTTGTAAGAAGAGTATGTGGTCTTTTGCTTTACTTTGTTCTGGTTATAGACCCGATATCATTAGAAAATTTTTAATGCAAACGTGTAAAAGTGAAATGGTTGAATTGGCTCTGAGTGTTTTTAATATTGGAGAATCTAAAGAAGTGAATTTATCTTCTAATTGGTCTGAGTATTTAAAACACATCCTTAGACTTCCTTTTAGTGAAATCCATTTAAAACTTATTCAAAAATTATACAATGAAGATAAAAGTAATCTATACGTACTTCTAGTCTCACTTCATTTACTCAAAATTGTTAATATTGGAGATCTTATGGAATTTTATCCTAGAAATTTCCATTTTATGAAGATTCTTTTATTTTTAGATAAGAAACTGCCCGTTATTAATTTAAATTTACTTCTTTACCAGTACATTACAATTTTATACGATTTTGATAAAATTAAAGCTGAAGAAATTTACAAATTAAACAAAAAGAGATTTAATAATGAAATGCAAACTGCTTTAGATCAAACTTTTAATGTATCAGGTTGGGGATTTGGATTAAAAGAAGTAATTAATTTCGGAATAAGTAAAATTTTGAATGTTGAAGATGAAGAAATTAAATCAGAAACAAAATCTTTTGAAATTAAAAAGAAAATAATGCCTATTAATAATAGAGAATTTGAACAAAGATTAAAAAATAATAATACAATGGTCAATAAAAATGCAATGGCCAATAATAAAACGTATGGTGATGTGCCTTTAGAAATCAATGAAACACTTTCGGAAGTTAATTTTAATGAAAAACCTTTAAGTCCAAAATCAAAGACCGTGATTGTTAATAATGATAAACCTCTTTATTCCGATCAACAACATGCTAAAAGTTTTGCTGATATTATGGACTTAGAGAAACCTCAAAAAGAAATTACAACAGAAGACGATACTTCTCTTTTTTTATCAAAATATAATATTGATGATAATGAAGCAGGTTTAAGAAAACCAGTAGAAGAAAAGAAGGAAGAAAACTCTAGTTCATTTTTTTCTATGTTCAATTTCTTTAAAAAGCAAAGTTATAAAGTTGATATCCAGGCCTCTGATGATATAAAATACGATCCTGTTACTAAAAAATGGGTATCGGGAAGTACTCAAAGTGCACCACAAGAAATTAAAATGAATACTCCTAAAGCCGTACCATTACCGGGTAAGACAAAATCACAACCAAATTTAACAGTAGATGTAAAAAATATGTCATTATACGCTAATAAAAAATCATCAACAAGTGCTGTGTTTAAAAAACCAACTGGACAAAGTAAAGAAAATGTAAAGAAATAAAATTTAATTGTTTTAAAATAAAATTTTTATTAACGGTGTTTATTATTGAGAGAACTGACAAGGATCTAGTTAAATTAGATATTACTGAGTCAGTGGCCCCCTGGCAACAAAATAACTTAAAACAATGTGATGGCTTCAAATAAATATTTTATATTATTAACGGTATTTTTGCCCTCCTTATCTTTTTTAAATGGAAAATTCTCGTAAATCAAAAGAACAAAGGAGTTGGGAATTAAGAAAAATGCAAACTGCTGGTTTAGACATCAATAAAAAAGAAATAGGAGAAGTTTCTGATTCTTCTATAGATTTAAATTATAAAATAAGTTTATTTTTAAATCATAAATATTATGAGAGTGGTATTGATAACGTTATTAATACAAAAAATGAAATGTATCGAATTGGAAACAAAGAAAGTGAATATTTTGAAAAATTTAAAGAAGAAGTTGAGAAATACCAAGGGAATTATTATTTTAGTAAATTGGATCAAAATAAAAATCAAGATACTGACAAAATCATCAATGACAATTTTTTTAATTTACCAGTTTACAAAAAGAAAGATGATTTTTTATCTTTTTATAAATCAAACAATGTCATGGTCGTCACAGGTGAAACCGGAAGTGGTAAAAGTACTTTAGTCCCTAAATTAATTTTTGATCATTTTTCTCATAAAATCGCGATCACTCAACCGAGAAGAATATCCGTTAAGAGTTTGTATCAAAGAATGAAATCTTTTTATAAAGAAGAAGTTGGTTATTCAATTCGATTTGAAAATCATTTTAATGAAAATACTAAAATTAAAATTATGACAGAAGGGATTTTACTAAATGAAATTCAGGAAGATGGCCTTTTACTAAAATACGATGTAATTATTTTAGATGAAGCCCATGAAAGAAGTGTTAATTTGGATATTATAATTGGTTTTCTAAAATTAAAAAGACCAGATTTAAAAATTATCATCATGAGCGCCACTATCAACGTCTCGAAATTCACTTCATTTTTTGATTGTAAACATTTTTCTTTTGATGGTAAAAATTTTCCAATTGAAATTAAATATTTAGAAGTTGATGTTGATGATCATTTGGAATGGACAGTAAAACAAATATTACGAGTTATTTCTAAAGAAGAGGAAGGAGATCTATTGGTATTTCTTAGTGGTAAAGACGATATTGATAAAGTTTTTAAATTGATTTGTCATTTTCTACAAAAAAGTAATTTAATAATTGTAAAGTGTTATTCGGAGATTGTAAATGAAGTTTATGATTTAATTTTCAATTCTAAAAGTAATTTAAGAAGAATTATCTTATCTACGAATGTCTCTGAAGCATCAATTACAATTCCGAATATTAAATTTGTAATTGATAACGGTTTTAATAAAATTTTAATTCACGATTATGCACAGGGGGACGTTCTAGTGAAGTGTCCGATAAGTAAAGAAAGTGCAATTCAAAGGGCAGGGAGATGTGGTAGAACTGGACCGGGTGTGTGTTACAGGATGTACACAAAACAAACTTATGATGAATTTTTTGATAGTTATACTGTTCCTGAAATATTAAGAAGTGATTTAAGTAGGATCCTTTTACTTTTAGTAAATCTTAATATAAAAGATATTTACTCTTTGCCTTTGATTGACGTACCTGGTCGTAAACTCGTAGATTCGTGTTATGATTTTTTGATTTTGATGGAGGCATTAAATTCAAATAGAAAAATAACAGCACTAGGAGAATTAATTTTAACATTAGGAACTGATTGTGTAACAGGAAAAATGATTTATGAAGGAATAAGAAGGGGGTGTTCTCATGAAATGGTTCTTCTTGTTTCAATTTTAAGTTTAGAATCATCTCAAATCCTTAAAATTTTAAATCAAGTCCGTGATAAACAAATCGATTTTTATAAATTTACAGTTCAAAATAACGATTTTATTACTTTGATCAACATTTTTAAAAATAATTTAGTAGATAAAATGATATTAGAGAAGTGTGATTACCATTTAAAAAGATTAACAAAGTGTATGCAAAAGAATTTAACAAGTAACAATAACCAAAATTTAATAGAAACCGCCCTTTTACATTCTTTATTTTTTAATTTATCAAAAAAATGTGATAAAAAATATTTAAATTTAATTTCTAGAATGGATTTTAATCTTCCCAGGAACTCAACAGTAGACGAAGATGTTGATTATTTAATTTATTTTAAAAATTTTAAGGCTCGTGATAAAAATTATGCGTATCTTTGCATGAAAGTTGATCCAAATTTGGTGATCAAAGAACTTGGGAATATTTTTGAAAATAAAAAAGAAGTGAACTACGCGGTAAAAACGAAAAGAAAAATAGTTTTGGATGATCGGGATTTGTACGAAAATTTTGAACTTGAGGAAGAAGAGGTTAAAGTTAAAAAAGTAAAGAAAAGGAGAGTGAATATTTGATAAAAAAAATCTGAATAATAGCAACAGTTTGTCTTTATAATTAAAATTAGTAAAGTGTTTTGTTTTTTAGTTTGTCGCCAGAGGAGAGGCCTCTAACTTTTTAAAAGCCCTTCTAGATCCCGACAGCAGTAAACTTTAAAAAACCTATAATCTACTAAATACTCTTTTATTAAATTTTTAATCTCTCCACGTCACTTCCACAGAGTCAGTCCTAAATCTTTGTGTTATAAAACATTCTTCTAAAGTAAATCTCTGTCCACTTTCATGCATCAAAAGACCTGCCAAAGAAATCATGGCTCCGTTGTCTATGCAAAATCTTTCATCAGTAGAATACAGTGTAGCACCACGAGCCTCAGCCATAACCTTCATCATCTCTTGAAGTCTTAAATTACACCCAACACCACCTACAATCAGAACTTCAGTGCTTTCATTAAAAGCCATTGCTCTTTCAGTCACTTCCACTAAAGCAGCAAAAACAGTTTCTTGTAAGGAATAACACAAATCACAAACAGTTTGTTCATCAATTATTGGAATTTCTTTAATTGAAGAAATGATTCCTGATAAAGAAATGTCCATTCCTTTTACGACATAAGGCAATTCGTAATATTTACGTCCTTTTCGGGCATAAATTTCAATGTTTAAACCCGGAGAAGGATCATTTGGCAATTTTAAAATCCTGGCGGCTTTATCAAGACAATTGCCCACCGCATTATCCAAGGTCTCCCCAAAAATTTTATATCTTCTGTTACTGTACGAGATAATTTGTGTATTTCCTCCACTGGCATACAAAATTGTTGGATTTCTGGCTTTTGTTATAAATCTTCCCATTTCAATGTGAGCTATACAGTGGTTTACGGGTATCAAAGGCTTATTAAAAAAGAGACTAAGCATTCGGACAACAGTGGCTGCGGTTGACAAAGCCTGTCCCATACCCGGACCTTTCGTATAACAAAAAACATCTACGTCTTTAAGTTGGATATTGGCCTTTTTTAAAGATTCCTTTAACAAACTTAAAATATTATTTCTATGGTGTTCTGCTGTTTTTGATGGTATGAATCCTTCTCCTAAAGGTGGTACGTATGTTCTTCTTTCATTAGAAAGGATCTCTCTACCTTTTATTATTCCTATTCCGATTTTATTGGCACTGCCTTCTATTCCCAATGAGATCATTGTAATTCTAAGGGGGGAAAATGAGATCATTGTAATTTTTAAGGGGAAAAATGAGCGTGAGCCAGTAATTAAAAAGAAGCTTAAATGTAAAAACAAGGCTAAATACAATAAGCCTATAGTTCTTTAGGAACTGCAAAAACAACGTCAATATAATAACAATTTCAATATAAGTATATTTTAATCAATATAAGACATTCCTTGTTTTTTAGCTGATTCTTTAGCAAATAATTCGAGATACTGGTGAACAATAGAAGTAGCCAAGAAAATATTAGTACCACTTCCAATTGTATCAAACAAATTAGAAATTAATACAACTAAAGAAGTAAAACATCCTCCAAGTAAAGCAGCAGTAGGAATATACTTAGAAAGTACGGAAGCACAATTGACTTCTCTAACACCTTTAAGAGTCATTTTGTTTTTCTTCATTTGAGAAGCAACTTGAGTAGGCGTGTTATCCGAAACTTCAACCCAGGCACGACTTAACATAGAACACGATATAATAGTAAAGAGAACGTAGAAAAGGAAATAGAAAGGTCTTAATTTAAAATCGAAGATACTTTCAGGAGGGAAAATGTAGTAACAAAGTCCTTTGATTGGTTGGTATTTACTTGAACCTTCTGAACTCCAAACACCCAAAGCACGGACAAGGAAATAAGTCGGGAATCTTTTGTAAAGGAATCGAGAAATTGTACAAATATGAGAAATCACATAACTTTGTACGATAATTGGCATGGTACTAGAATATAATAATTTTACGGGATACATTCCTGTCTGACCTCTAACTTGAGTAGATTCAGTCTTAAGTTCAACTCTAAGACCTTGAAGGTAAATCACAAAGGCAAAGAGAACGACAGTAGAAACAAGAGAAAACATATTAGGCAAATTTTGTCTAAAAAAGGCCTCGTAAAGAGCAGCAAACTTATTCTTTCTTACAATCAATAAATGGAAAAAAGCAATTAGAGATCCTTCAAATTCGATACCACGACCAGTAAAAAACACTTTTGGACTAAAAGCCCTCCACATGATACTTTCACAAACATTAGAAGCAATAAACAAATTGACACCATTTCCAAGACCATAACCTTTTTGAAGGAGTTCGTCCAAGAGAATAATAATAACTCCACTAAAAATAAGCTGAACCATAAGAAGATTACAATAAGTCCAACCAAGAGCTTTAGGATCTCCATAAAAACCAGTAAGAACTTGAACTATAGCAGAACCAACTGTCATAATTAAAGAAATGAGTCTGTTAGCAGCACCATGAAGAATTTTATCTTCTTTAACATTGTAATCAACCTTCACTAGTTCGAGCATCCCTAAAAATTGCATAATCATACTCGCAGTCACAACAGGAGAGATCCCGAGATCCATAAGAGTTCCTCTATTAGAAGCCATCATCATTCTCATCCAGTAAAAAGGATCAGCAGTACCACTGTTTATGATACCAAAAAGAGGAACTTGAGAAGCCACCATGTAAATCAAAATAGCGAGAGTAGTCCAAACGAATTTCTCTTGAAAAGTGACTTGTCTATTTAAAGAAGTGACATCTGGAATGAAAGGAAGAAGAGGTCGCATAATGTGTAAACAATTAAAAGACATTTGAGGGGTAAAAAAAAATCAAAAAAAAAGATAATCTGTGTAAAAGGTGGGGGGTTAATGAACGTAAATAACTTTGGTTGGGAAGGAGGGGGGTATTTGAATGTGGGAGATTGAAGGGGGGTTTGAACGTGGTGAAAATATATGGGCGAATTGAACGTGAAAAATTGACAGGGGCTTAGTGAACGTGGATGAATATGGGTATTTGAACGTGGGCATAAAGATTTACTTGAAGTGCTTTGATTCTAAGAAACTACAGATGGAAAGTACTTTTATGCGACTAAATTAATATAAAAACAAATAATAACTTAGTCAAACTAAAATTTTTAATTTTATCTCCAAACTCTCACTCGGATGTTTATGCAACCTTATGATCACACACTTCGAATACTCTTTACCCTCTCACACCACCTTTTTCCCCAACATTTTCCCCCACGTCCTGACTTTGTTTGTTTTTTATTCATGCATATTCCTTATTTTTTATGCATAAGTTTATTTCTGGAGGGAGCGAAAAAAAATATAAATTACCCCGACATGAAAGTTACAAGACAGAGGAATGTGTACTACATAGACATAAGTAAAAATCTATTCCGAGGATATATTGAAACATCATTATTACTAGAGAAAGAAAGTGTTGTTTATTACAAATACGCTTCTTTAGAAATCCAAGATGTAGAAGTTACTTTAGAGAACGGTTTGACTTATAAACCAAATTTAGAAAAGAAAGCAAATTCAAATGAAATTTACGAAGGAGTTAGTCAAGAAATTAAAGAAAAAGATTTTTCTGAAGTACTCAAAATAATAATTCCTGATTTTAATAATACAAATAATTTTATTAGGATCAAAATCAATTACAGTCCTCTTGATTCTAATACTTCAATTTCATTTTATAAACAAGTTTATGAAGATGATAATCACAAAGAAATCGTAGGATCCAATAGACACGGGTACAGTTTTGAATTATTCCCTTCAGTTTTCCTTAAGGAAAGAGTAGGCTACCCCTGGGAATTGGTTTATATCCTCCCGAATATCGAGGAATACAAAATTGTATCTCCTGGGATTTTAAGGAGTTTTAAAGAAGAAGATAAAGTTAATGTTTCAATGTACTACGTAGAAGAAAGTATCCCAGATTTTATTAATTTTGCAGTAGGAACTTACGAAAGGGTTGAAATTTACAATGGAGATGATAAAAAAGTTTTATTAATTCCAAATCATTTCGAGGAATACAATGATTCAATTTTTGAAGTAGTTGATGATTTTGCTAATATCATAAAATACACAGAACACTTCCTACAAAGGACTTTTCCTATTCCCACTTTAAGTACCGTATTTTCTTTAATTGAAATAGAACCAACTTTAGGAATAGGGACATCCCTTAATAATATTTCAATCCTTTCTCCTTCTAAAGACATAGACCAAGCTTTTAAAATGAAAAGGATAATCGCGGACATAGTCACAGCCCAAATTTTTTATTTTTACGTTCATTTTACGGACATCACTGATTTTTGGATTTTTGCAGGAATGAAAGGGTACCTTGAAGATTATTGTGTACGATTTTTATTGGGTCACAATGATTTTCTTTTTACTCTTAAAGAAGAAAAAGATTTTATAATTCGAAATGATGTTTATGAACTTCCTTTGTGTGATCCTCGAAGATCTTACCTTTCGTATTATTCCGATTTCTTTTTAAAAAAGGCTAAAATTGTATTTCATACTTTAGAAAATAATTTAAGTAAGGCTTTCTTATCTAAAATTTGTTCTTTTACTCTTAAAAAGAAACCAATTACTCAAATTAATTTTACTTTAGATTTTACTGCTTTAATTAAGGACATCACAGGAAAAGATATGAAAGTTTTTTTTGATACGTACGTTTTTAGGCCTGGGATTGTAAATGTAATTTTCAAATTCACAATAGACAAAAAGAAAAATAAAGTAGATTTTAAAATAGAACAATCATCTACTAGTCAACTCCAAGGGGCTAATAAAGAAGTTAATGGGTTTGTGACAGTTAAATCTTTTGAAGTAGAAGGAAGTTATGATCATTCATTTAATTTTAATCAAGAAAATTATTTTTATTATCACACACGAACCAAAAAGAAAAAGAAACCCGAAGAAGAAGAAGAGGAGGAAATCATGCCACTCCTTTGGATTCGAGTAGACCCAAAAGGAGAACACTTCCTTAATTCCTTAGTAGAACAACCTGATTATATGTTTATAGAACAACTTTTAGATAAAAATGTAAATGGCCAAATAGAAGCCATTGATTACCTTTCAAAAAGGCCTTCTATTCAAATTTGTGAGACCTTTGAGAGAATTTTAGAAAATACACAAATGTTTTACAGAGTAAGAGTCCGTATTTTGTACGTACTAGCCAAAATTTCATTAGAAAATTATATTGGTTTTCAAAGGGTCATCCAATTTTTTATTAAGAAATTTTGTGTACAATCCTCGACGGTCATCAAACCCAATGATTTTAATTTTATAAATTACTTTCTCCAAAAGAATTCAATTGAAGCTTTAAGTTTCACAAATCCATCAATAGTAAAAAAATATAATGGAAGAACAGTAAGATCTGCTGATATAATTTGTGCTTTTATGATAAATATTTTAAGATTTAATGATAACTCAATGAATTCATTTAGTGATAGTGAGTATATTTCTAATGTAATTAAAGGATTAGCAAGGCCTTTAATTGAAATTAATCAAAGGAAAAATGAAGATGATAGGAATGGCATAAAAATAGAAGATAATGATAGTATTAAAATAGAAGATCATGATAGCATAAATATGATGAATGATAGCATAAAAATAGAGGAGCATGATTTAGAAGATAATCCTTTCTTTTATGATGATTTACAAAATGAAGAACCTTCTTCTTCATCTTCTGATTCAACAATCACTTTGAATTACGTTGATATTGCAGTTAAAGAAGTTGAAAGATACAGACTTTTAGACATGGTCTTCCCTTCTCATGAAAATAAAATCACAGAATCTGCCTTGTACTTTTTAGGGAAATTAGCAATTAATAATTGTATTTCCTTAAAAAAAGAGACTCTCTTATCTCTTTCTGAATATCCTAATGCTTATTCTGTAAGAAAAATTGCTTTAAATCTCCTTGTAGTTCTCTTCCCGGACAAGGATACACTTGATTTTTTAATGCGCATAATTCGCATTGACACGTATCGCATAAAATTACTCGTAATCGAAATTTTAGAAGAGACACTTTCCCTTAAAAATTCATTTCTTAAAACTTTTTTAAAAGAAATTAATTTTTACATAAATTTAGATTTTTATGATTTAATTTTAAGAAATAAAATCCAAAATATCCAAATGTTTTTAGAAGATAAAGATTTATCAGAAACAGAATACAATTCTAAACTCCTTGAATCTTATTCTAAAAATTATGATAAAGATTTCTACTATAAAAAGACAATGGCTCCTAATAATTGGGATGTAAATTTAAATACGAATGTTAAGATTAGATTAATTAATTTTATAGAATTACAAAAAGAGTATTTGGCTAAAACCAATTGCATAAAAATCAGACTTAAAAATAATAAAAATAGCATAAACACACAAGGACCAAGTAAAAAAAAGAAAAATTTAAATTCAGAATCCAGTCCAGTAAAACCAGAAACAAGAGAAGTTATAATTGTAAATTCTAAAGAAGAAGAAAGTAAAATAGAAGATAAAAATGATTTAAATCCAATTAGTAAAAGTTTAGAAGAAGCAAATATTAAAGAAATGTTAATGGAAGATCAAATTACAGAAGAATTATTGACTAGTCATAAAAAGGCGAAAATAGAACCGACATCTCCTTTTATAGAAACAAGAAGTGGACAGAATCAATTTAAATGTACAAAAAATGATAGGGAAGGAAGAGGGGCGGATAGTAAAGAAAGGGTAGGCCATAGTAAGCTAAGGGTAGACCATGGTGATAGTAAAGGGAGGGACCATATTGATAAGGAAGGAAGAGATTATGATATTAAGCAAAGGATAGACCATGATAATAAACTAAGGGAACACATTGATAAACCAGGGGATTTTTACAACAGGGAAGAAAGGGGTCATCTTAATAGCAATATTAATAAGGTAAGTGGAGACCATAAACAAAGTGAGGGTGGTTACCATAGTAAGGTAGGTGGTCATTATAACCAGCCTCCCATCAATAACCAACCTCCCATTCATTTTAACCAACCCTTTTCTTCCCATGCTCAACCCCCCATCACTAAACCTGATTTTTTTTCTCAAAAACCTTCATCATCCAAACTCAATTTTTCTGATGTCCCAAATAAAAAGAAAATTATTGAAGGGTTACTTTTAGAAATGAAAAATATAATTGAGAGAAGATTAGAAAAAAGTAAAATTAATGAAAGATTTTTATTAAAAAGGGGAGGGTATAAAAATGTGATGAATTTACCAAACCAAGAACCAACCCCCATCAATCACCCCCCTATGATCCCCCAAGACAATGGAATTCTAGAAAGACTTCTTATGGAAGACGAGGATTTTAAAGAAGATAAAACTTTAGAGAAATTACTTAATGATGATTGGAATTCAGAACCCGGACCTATGAAAGCCCCTGAACCACAAATGCCTATTTTTTCTAGGAGTTACCCTGCTATAGATATAGATAGTTTTTTAGATGGGAAATTTGATAATCATAATAATCAAATAAGAGAAAGTAACCAAGTAAGTAATCAAAGTAGTAGTAATATTCATTCTTATAATTCTTTAAAAATTTCTTTATTTAATTTACGACTTAAAATTGGATGGAAAATTAAAATAAAAAAGGCAAAAAGTTTGCCAATGATTAATTTGTATTCTCTTAGTAGTAGTTATGGGAATAGTAGTAGTAGTTATGGGAGTGGTAAACATTTACTTAATAACTCTACCCTTAATACGTCATCCCTTCACACTACTCTCAACCATTCTCTTAATACGTCATCCCTTAATAACCCTTCCCTTAATACATCCCCAAAAAGAAAAAGAGGCAGAAAACCAAAATCAGATTCTTTTTTAAAATCCCATTTTTATGATTCTCATCGTCTTACTAAAGCCCAAAGAATTTATCAGGAAACTATCCGGGATTCAAGTATTAAACCTTTAGATTCCCTTATCCTTAAACACAGGGATTCTAAATTCTTCTCTTGGGTACCAAAGACCTTTCAGGAAATTGAAGAAATGGTTTTAGAAGAAATCGGGTATTCTTCTATTTCAAAAGAATTAGAAAGATCTTTAGTTTTTATTTTAACTTACTCTCCTTTTAATACTCGGAATTACTTAATAGGAAAAAAGATGTTTGATACTTTTGAAGAAATCCGGTATTCGTATACTCCTATTCCTTCTGAAATTACTGAAATGTCCCCTCCTTTAAGAGAAGCTTGTTTGGATTTCTTATCTTCTCTCCTATTAGATCCATCTTTTACTTCTTTTATTAAACCAGTAAATACTGATTTACATCAAACTTACGTGGATATAGTCCGATTCCCAATGTGTTTAGAAATAATCCAAAAGAAAATGAATGTTTATAGATCTTTAGAATCCTTTTTTGGGGATTTAAGACAAATTCTAAAAAATTGTTGTTATTTTAATCAAAATATTTCAGAAATTTGTAATAACGCAAGGAGATTGTTGAGATTTGTAAATGATTTTAATAGAAAAATACAAAATTTAAAAATTATGTTTAAATCCAATGAAATCCTAATAAATTTAATAAAAAGAATAGGAGATATAAGATATTGTACAGAAATCTTTTATAAATTAGAAAATGAGAGATATAAAACTTTTAATGAATTATATTTTGATTTAAATAAAGTAGTAGGGAATAGGGAATTAGAAGAAATAAAAGGACAGGTTTACTGTTGGTTTAATTTATTAGAAGGGAAAAGTATATGCTTTGGGTTGTAAATGAGTGTGAGGGGGGAGGGGTAAAGGGAAGGTAGGTAGGGTAGTAAAGGGGAAGGTGGTAGGGTAGTGTAAAGGGAAGGGGTGTATGATAGTATATTTGAGGACATCAAATTTCGCATTAAAACTATGTTAATGCCCATAAAACCCCATAATCATGTTTATGCATTTAAAATACATTCTTAAAAATTAAATAATTTTAAAATAAGGCCCTGTGAATATCCTTGTTTATCCTATCCTCATTCTACTGTCATCCCATTTCCCCACTTCTCTCATTGTACCCCCCCCCATTTCTCCTTACCCCCAGTTATCCATCCTCCTTTACTACCCCCCCCCCACTACATACACCCCTTAATATCCCAACCCCTTCATGAATAAGAAAAAATTTAAAGAAGAATACGACACTACTGCGGTCTTTAATAATCTCACTTCCCTTTTGAGAGATGAACAGATTATCAATAAACAAAAAGTCCTTCTTTATTTAAAATACAAAACTTATTCTGAATTACTTACTAAAGAAAAAGAAAAGAATAAAAGATTAGAAGAAGAAAATAAAAAATTAAATGAAAAAAAGATACAAAAACAAGAAGAAGTAGAGAATAAAGAGAATTTAAACAATTTGAATATAAACGTAGATTTAAATCAATTAGAATTTTATGCGCATAAAAATGATGAGAATGGAGTTTATGAGCATAAAAATGGAAATCAAGATTATGCGCATAAAAATGATAAGAATTCTCTTATAAACTCCATTTTAGAACAAAAAGATAATAAAATTATAGAATTAGAGAACAAAGTCATTAAATTACAAATCATAAGAAGATTAGAAAATACGAAATCCCCTTTAAACCAACCCGTTGATTTGGATAATTCAGAATTAATAAATCTAAAATCCAAATTAGAATTTATTAAAATGGAATCAGAGAGAGATAAAAAGAATTTGAATTCTAAACTTAAGGAATTTATGATTAAATATGAAGAAACTAAATCCAAATACGCTTTGTGTTATTCCCAATTAAAAAATTCTTTAATAAATTTAGAAGAAATAAGGAAATTTCACATGTCAAGGGACGTAATCAAAATTAAAAGGATGACTAATCTTAATAAAGAAATGAAAGGAATGGAGTACGTGATAAAAGATTTAGAAAATCAAATTTATGGGATACAAAGGGAATACATGAATTTATGCGAATATATGGGAATGCATCTTGAAAGGGATGTTAAGGGAAGGGGGTAAGGTAGGTAGTAATATAGGGGATAGGATAGAAGATAATATAGACCTACCTATCAATAACCCAAATAATAACCCAACCACATCATTACCTTCGGACTCCTTTTATGAAAATGAAATTTCTAATTTATTACAAGTCTGTGATTCCCTTACTGAACAAAATAATCTTTTAGAAGGACAAAGAGATGATCTCCAATCTCAAATTGATTTTTTAAAGAGAAGGAATTTATCTTTAGAGAAGGATTTTGAGATGATTAGGCTTAAGGATTCTTCTTCTTTTGAGTACATTCAAACTTATTTAATTAAAAATAATGAATTATCAGATTCAATTCAGGAAATTTGTAAAAAATTGGAAAATTCAAATTTAGAGAGAAACAAATTAACAAAATTAAACATAGAAAGGATTTCTTTAATAGAAAAATACAAAGAAGATTTAAGGAATAAAGAAATAGAATTTAATATCCTAAAAAATAATTACAATGAAATTTTAGAAGATTTAAAGAATAAAAAAAATAAAGAAGATAAAAAAGGAGATACCCCTTTGATTTTATGCAATTTATGCGAATCCAAACCTAAAAATGTAGCATTAATATCATGCATGCATACTTTTTGTGATGAATGTATAGAATCCAGGATAAAATTTAGGAATAGAAGGTGTCCTACTTGTGGGTTGGTATTTGGGAGTAATGATGTAAAAAAGATATATTTGTGAAATGTAAAGGGGAGAAGGAAGTGTGTTTGAGGGTAAGGGAGAAAATAAAAAATTTTAAGCATTTATTTTACGATTTAAGACTTTTTAAACCTTTATTCACATTTACCCCTCTTACATCCAAACCCCCTCTCTCTAACCTTGACCTACCCCCTACTCCACATTATCCCTTACCTTATTTTTACTTCTTATTATATTTATTTATGCTATAATTATGCTTCCTTAATTCATCTAATGCTATCCTTATCCTTTTATTCTCTTTAGATTTTACTACAATATCATCTTCATCTATTAATGATACACTTCCTATTATATCCCCATTCCTTCCCTTAAGGATAACCTTATCCCCTCTTACTATCCTATGATTTCTTACATACAGTACACCATCTAAAACCCGGATATTACTAGAAGGATCTTTAGAAATAGAATTCAAATCTTTAATAATTTCCTCATCTTCTAAAACAAATTTATCTACACAAGAAATAAAAGTACTTTTCTTCCTTCTCTTTTGTTCTTCTTGACTTGATTCAGGAATAATCTTTAAATCCAATTCCTCCTCGTAATTCGTAATGTAATTCATAAATGTCTTTTGGATCTCCCCTCTCTTGAGTTTCTTTTCTATTTCTTCATTGATAATATCAGAATAACAAAAATCTTTTTTAGTTTCGAAATCGTCACTTGGCATAATGAAAATGGGGGTGATAATTTGGGGGGTGTAGTAAGGGGGTAATTAGGTGTTATTAAGGCGGATTATGAAGAAAGGGGTTAGTAAAGGGGTGTTATTAAGATACTTAAAAGTTACCAGGAGAATAAAAAATGCAATTCTTAAAGAAAAGCTTTTGTCCATAAATATCCCCCCCCTTCCTTTATTCCTTACCTTTTTCTATTCTCTCCTCAACTTCCTTTAGAAATCCTTCAAAATTAAATTCAATTTTCTTTTGCATAAACTCAGAATAAAATTTAAAATTCAAAAGAAGTTGGTTTCCTCCTGTCCCGTACTTTTCATTGGAAATAAAAATACTTTTAAATTCATTAATTAATTTAGAATTGTATAAAGTTAAAAGATGGATATTGTAATTGATGGTATTCTTGCTCTGATATTCTTTATGCCAAATTAACTTATCCTCTTCCTTGTCTACCTCTTCTCCCTTATCTTTCTCCACATTACCTTCCCTATCTCCCTTCCCATTTTCTACTTCATCATTTTTTAAAAAGGTCTCTTCAATATCTTTTATTATTTCTTTAATCCATTTCTCTGGTTTATAAATGCATTCCGTATCTTTAGAGTAATCTTTAGTAATCAAATCTAAAATTAAAGCTCTAGTTTGTAAAACTTTATGATTCATTAAATCATTTTCTAAAATAACAAAACTATCATCATTTTCATTTTCTTGTATCTCTTTTAAATCTTTAAGTAAATGTATTTTAGATCTACTTACTAATTTATCATCTAATAATAATCTCTTAGCACTCTCAAAGTAGTACTTAATTAATTCAGATTGTTCTTCTTTATTAAAATTACTAATAATCCTTTTGAATTTCTTTAAATAAACGGACATTTAAAGGATAAGAAAAAAAAATAAAAAAATATAAACTGATAATTAAGATTTTAGTAAGGTCTACTCTTTAACACTTACCTTAACAATCTAATCCTTAAATAACATCTTTAACACTTACTTTAACAATATATTTTTTAAAACTCGTTACAAGTCAAAGATAAAAAATATTTTTTTTTGAAACGCAAATGGGTAAAAAGAAACAGAAAAATGAAGATTTCATGAGGAATCTATACGAAGAAGCTAATAAAGAAGAAGAGATAGTAAAAAAGAGTAATGAAATGAATATTACAGGGAAAACAACAGGTAAAGATACCACGAAAGAAGTAAATGGCACAACCACAAAAGAAAATGGCACCTTTAAAGATACCTCAACAAAAGATATTACAGAAAAAGTAAATGACTCCACAAAAGTAACAAACAAAGTTCCTGACATTAAAACTAATCCGAAAAAAGGCAAAAATGCCAAAATATCAATTGCTGACATAAAAAAAATGGTCGAAGAACAGAAAAAAAAGAAAGAGGAAGAAGATAAAAAACGGGCTGAATTGGAAGAAGAAAGAGAAAGAAAAGCCAAAGAGAAGGAATTGAAAATGATAGAAGAACAGAAATTAAGAGAAGAAAGGGAAAAGGTGATTAGAGAAGAGGAGATTCGTAAAGAGAATGAAGAACGTAATGAAAGATTAAAATTAAATTTTATCAGAAAAGATA
>DWJA01000012.1:0-20197 GCA_018248675.1 Gesta gesta | reverse complement strand
CATTACAATTAACAAAAGGACATTTGTATGCCATTTTTTCTTTTCTGCGTTGTTTCATAGTTTTTTGTTCTGATTTTGTTGCCCTAGTCTTTCTTTTCTTTTGTCCATCTTTCTTTGACTTATCTTTACTTGACTTATTTTTCATAGAGGGCTTGACCGTTATTATCACAAAAAAAGTTAATGAAAAAAATTAATAACGGTAAATTAATCCCTCCCCATGTTCCACGAATCAGATCTTTTAGAAAATGAAGTTGAAAGATTTAGTAGACAAGTTATTGTTCCAGGAATTGGCATAGAAAATCAAATTAAATTAAGAAATACTAGTGTTTTGGTTGTTGGGTGTGGTGGCTTAGGATGTCCAGTAATAATGTATTTAGCAACTTGTGGAATAGTAAAAATTGGAATAGTTGACCACGATAAAATTGAAATTCATAATTTACAAAGACAAGTCTTGTTTAAAGAAAAAGATATAAATAAATTTAAAGCGGAAGTGGCTGGTGAAATTATCAAACAAATGAATTCGAATATTGATCTTAATATAAACACTATGAAAGTAGATGATACGAATGTCATAGATCTAATAAGAGATTATGATTTAATTTTGGATTGTACTGATAATATTGACACTAGATACTGTTTATCAGACAACTGTAGACTTTTAAAGAAACATTTTATATGTGCTTCAGTACTTAGATGGGAAGGTCATTTGTATGTATTACCGTATAAAGGTCCATGTTATCGTTGTTTATATCCTGTTAAAAAAGAAAATACATCAAGTTGTGATGAAAGTGGGATTATTGGACCAGTTTGTGGTTTATTTGGTAGTTTGATGGTTCTTGAATTAATTAAGTTTATTGTGAATGATGATAAAAAAGAGAAAATGATTTACTTTAATGGATTTAGAAATGTTTATCATAATATTTCATTAAGACAAGGTAAGTGTAAAGTTTGTTTGAATGGAGAAGTTGAAGTTAATCCTATTTCGATTTGCACAGATAAAGTAAGTCAAGAAATCAATGTACCAGAAATCGAATGGAGAGATTTACTGGATAATTTTGATAATTACACGGTTATAGACGTAAGAAAGAACATACATTTCCGGATGTTTAGAATGAAAAATTCCTTGAACTATCCAATTGATGAATTAGATACAAATTTTAATTTAATACCAAAGAATAAGAACCTTGTAGTCGTTTGTAAGAGAGGAATTACATCTAAGAAAGCTGTTAAAATTTTACAAGATCATAAAATTTTTGCTTTTTCTGTAATTGGAGGTATTGAGGAATACAAAAAGTTTATATGAAAAGGGTTTATATGAAAACGAAAAGGATCATGGTAAGTGTTGATTATGCTCTTATAAGTTATAGATCCCCAGATCTCTTTTAAAATTCTTAATTCTTTGGTTCAAAATGATATATTTAATCTCTTTAATTTTTTAAATTAAATTTGATAACGTTTTTTTTAAAGATCACATTTTTCTTCATTAAAAAATTCGTTTAATTTTTATTGGTTCAATTTTTTGCTAAATTTTAAATTTATGATCTAACAAAACCCTTATGGAGAATTACGATCTTAGTAAATTTATAGATAACAAGATATTAACACAAAACAAAATCTGCATTTCTGAAACTCTCCCACAAAACGTAGACTTTTTAATTAAGGACATTACGGATATTATTGGAAATACCTCCTTGTTCAGTTTTAATGAAAGAGCTTTACATTTTAGATCTATTCTTAGTGGACGGGTGCTTGTAGGAAGTATTTATGATAGACCATATAGTTCTGAATTCATTTTAGATGATGTATACATAGGTCGTAAATTATTTAATGTTAAAATTACATCTAATATTGTTATTTTTAGATCTAATACGTGTAAAAAAGTAGATTATTACGATTACGATATTATTATAAAAGTTGAGCCTCTTAAAAGTGGTAGATGTACAAAATTTGATGGTATGATTACTATTATTAATAGAAAAGGAGCTTTTAACATGTTTAAATATAAAAGATATAGAGATAAGACGTATTATTATGATATGTGATTTAATGAAAGATGGTTTTGAGATTAAATAAAACAGTTTTATTTTTAATTTTCAAAACAAAAATCGTACGTGTCACTAGCAAGTTTAAATCTTTGAGAAAATGAATTAAACACTTTTTGTAATAATTTTAAATCTTCTGAATACATTTTTACAATAACAAAACTTTCTTCATAATCGTATTGGATTTTATATCTATTATTTACAATTTCATCGTTTATGATTGAGTCTATGATCATTTTTGGTTTTTCACATTTATATTTTGCAATTATTTCAAAGGACATTGAGGATATAAAATTTAAATATTTTTTTATTTCTATAAATGTCAATTATTTCATTACAATTCTTTTCTAATCCCTAATGGTTTTTGAAATAGCTATAGATGGACCAGCAGGAAGTGGTAAAAGCACTGTTTCTGAAATAGTTAAAGAGAAACTTGGTTTTCAGAGAATTAATTCTGGAAATATTTACCGAGCAGTGACATATGCGCTATTAGACCGTTATAAAAATTATGATCTTGATGATCCAGAAATTATAGAATTTATAAAAAATCTATCACTGGATTTGAATAAAGACAGTATTATTTACAATGGAGTAGAGATATCTGGATTTTTAAGAAGTAAAAATATTGATATTGAAGTAATGAAAATAGCAAAACCAAAATACGTTAGAGAAAAAGTACATTGTTTACAAAATTTTCTTATAAAAACAGCGGATTATGGTCTGGTAATGGAAGGACGGGATATAGGAACCAATGTACTTCCTAATGCAACTTTAAAAATTTTTTTAACAGCATCACCAGAAGTAAGAGCTAAAAGAAGACACAATGAAAGACCATCAGTAAGTTATGATGAAACTCTTAAAGATATTAAACGACGGGATTACGAGGATATTAATCGGGTTAATGGTCCTTTAATTGCTGCACCAGATGCAATTATAGTAAATACAGATAATTACACTGCTCAAGAATCAGCTGAAGTAATTTGCAATTTATTTTTGAATAAAACCAGATAATAAAATCTTTACAATAGTAAATAAAGATAATTTTACTGTTTAAGAAGTAATTTGCAATTTGTTTTTAAGTAGAGCCAGATAATAAAATCTTTATAATAGTAATAAAGATAATTTTAACAATAAAATCTTTTTATTGGGTTATTTTTTTCTTACTAAACATATCAAGAGTAGATTTATGTAAGTAATACATAATTATAATACTAGACACAATTTCAAGAATAACTAATCTGAAAACCCACCTCCTAGATTTATCAAGCATTTGAGAATGACTTTGATAACTCCTTATATGATCTCTTTGAGTTTGAATTATACTTTGAAGTACACTTTGTAATTCATTAACAGTATCAACATCTTTAATTGGACCAAGTGGTCCTTGTAATTCTTTTTTAACATCAGGACATTTATAACCAAATTTCATTACTTCTTTATGAGGATTAGTTACACGGATAGTAATATAACCATCAATATTACTTTTAGTGTATAAAACACCATAAGGATCCGTTGTATCAATAATTTTTTTAAGATTAGAATCGAAAATAGAAAGGTACACAGAGGATGAATCAAAAGCCCTGTAAATAAATTTATACATGTTATCTTTAGTGACAACATCCTTAAAAATAAATGTCTCTTTAGAACCGATTTCTACGTATCTACAAATTACAACAGCAACTAAAAATAAAAATCTCATCTTTGGGGTCAAAGTGAATGACCAAAGAAAAAGGAATATTAAAAAAACTTTTAAAAAGATACACGGAAGTTTACATAAAGAAATTTGATATTACAAAATTTAATTTTAAAGAAAAAGAAATAAGAAAGACCATTTATTTGACAAAAATTAATTGTACAGAGTGTAATAAGTCGATTCCATCTAAAAAATATACTCAGCACTTATCGAATTGTATTGTAAATAAAGAATAATTTTAAAAAAAATGCTCCCGGCGGGGATCGAACCCGCGACCTTGGCATATCTCAGCCACTGTGCATAGCCTGAAGGCATATAAGTACCACGCTCTCAACCGCTGAGCTACGGGAGCTGAAAGTAAGGGGATATTATAATATGTTTGTGTAGTAAAAATGATTATAAGGTTTATGTTAAATAAAAAATAATTGAGGACCAGAAATGCTGTATTTTTATTTTGCAAAGAGTTAAAAGCTTTTTAGAAATTTAAAAATATAAGGTAATTTGGGTTTTATTAAAACTTTTAATCTTGATAAACGTAACGACCTAAATAATATTTTCAAGGCTAAATCCCCTCACTCTCGTCATTTTTAAATCTTTAAAGTTTTTAAAAGTAAACAACTTTTACAAAGATTATCTTTTGATGATGTTGGATGATTGCATTTTTCACAAGGCTGTACTTTAAGACTTGAGTTTGTAAATTTAAACATTAAATCTCCACTTTTAATAATGTTCATTATGATTTTTGGATCATGTTTTTCTAATTCTTTGATAAATGTCCTTGCATTCCCTCTGTAGGCTCCTGGTGAATAAGTACATTCCGTAGAGAAATAAATTAATTTTTTATAAAAAGCATACAACACAATTTCTTTTTGATAACTGTATTTAAAAGGTTTGGCTCTAGGAAGTGATAAGATCGTACCATTTTCTGTAGTTTGTTTTTGAGAAATAGGTGCGGTACACCGTACAAGTCGGCTGTGATCACCTCTTAAAAAATTCAAAATAATGGTTTCAGCCATATCATCCGCATTATGACCAGTTACAATTATATCACATTGTGTTTGTTTAGCGGCCTCTTCTAAAGCCTGCCTTCTAAATACTCCACAATAAGTACAATTATTCTTTAATCCTATTTTCTTTACTACTTCATCCATTGTAATCCCAAAAACTTCGTTATAACTTAAAATTTTTAAATTTAAATCTAAACTTTCACTATTTTTTACAACTGTATCTATTGAATTATCTCTATACCCGGATATACCTTCATCAATACACAATAATTGAAGATCTAAATTTAAGTTATATTTTGTATTAAGTTTATCTAGTACATAAGCCAAAACAGTACTATCTTTTCCTCCACTTATACCAACACCGATCCTTTGTCCTTTGTTAAACATTTTGGATTCAGAAATTGTTTTATAGACGTCTTCTTCAAATAAAAGAAAAAAGCAATCTTTACAAACTTTCATTCTACTTTCTGACCGTAAAACTATTGCTCTTCCTATTTGGCAATTTTGACAAGACATGGGTTTTTAAAAGTAAAGAACACTAATAAAAATTTAATGTTAACGTTGTAAAATGAGGCGGGCATATAAATACATTGTTGGATACAAGACTTGTTAAGAAAGTACGTTTAATCAAGCGAGTAACCCAATAAAACTTAAACCATCAAATTTATCACGGCAACTAAACCAATTCCCTCATACGTAAATACATATTTTTTTATCTCTTTTGCTTTTAAATTAGCCATGGCTCTTCAAGACTATAAAAATACACATTTTAAGCAAACCAATTACTAACCACATTATCTTTTTTTAAACTATTTAATAAAGAATTTTTAAGTAACAATCATCCTATACAATGTCCCGAAAAACGTTTTACTTTCTTTCATTAATTCATAAAGTTCATAAAATCTACTATAAAACGATTCTTTTGACACAGAAAACATAAAGAGATAAATATCCTCGTCTTTGATCTTCAAATCTATAATTTTATCTATCATTGAATATTCAGAATGTTTATTTTTATTTTTAATTTTAAATTTTACAGGTTTTATGTCTTTAATATTCGTTAAAATTTTTTCATAAACTTCATAGACGTCCCATTCATTAAATTTAAAAGTAAAGAAGTACGAACTTACGCAGCCTGAATGTTTTTCTATTAAATAACGAATAAATTCAATATGCTCATCATTATTTTCCATATGTTTTATAAATTCATTTATAATTAGTGCATTAACTTCTTCTAATACACAACTTTTAAGTATTTGTTTATAAATTACAGTGTCTTTATAAGAGACATCTAGTGTTTTAAAGATTATGTTCTTATCATTATCAAGGTTTTCTGGGATTTTTAAATTATAAAGGGATAAATCTCTTGTGATATTTGATTCTTTATAATAAATCGTAGGTTGTTCTACAACATCATAATTAACATTAAGCATATTTAAATCATATTTAGCCATGTACAAACACAATAATTCTAAAATCACTTTATACAATTCAATATTAGAGTAAATATCCTTGTATAAAAGATTTAAAGATTAATTACTTTATAAACAAATCTCTTATCTTCTAAAATTGAACTTATTTTATCACATGATAACAAATATATTAAACAAGCCCTGGCATATTCCCCTTCAACTTCCCCTGTAAACACAAATTTAAGAATGTAATCTACGAGATTTTCATCAATTTCTAAATTATAAACTACGATTCTCTCCGAATAAGACAAACAAATACCAAGGTGTTCGGGCAAAAATTCTGTAAATATCAAATTAATCGATGATTGTAATAAAATAAGATTATTCTTATCTAATTCGGAGATTAATTTGATTAAAAAATTGTAAACATCTTGTTTATAGCCCATTTTACTTAATTTTAAGATACTAGACAACAATTCCTTTTCTATAAAATATTCTGTACAATTAAAAGTAATTTGTTTTGAATGTTCATAAGCAATACATTCATACATCCTCTCTAAATTGCAAGGAATATCTTTATTATCTCTTATATTTTTCCAAGCGTCCATGAAAGCACCAAGAATTTGATTATTTTTTTTTGAAAATGAAAATAAAAGATCGACAATTGGCATTTGTTTATTTTGACGGTTCTAAAAAAAAATTGATTATATAAAAGTAAGAAAGAGAAGCTAGAGACTGTTATGATAGTTTATTTATAATTTAAATTGTATTAACCAACTTTTATAATAGCATTTATTTAAAATAAATATTCTTCATTGTCAATTTTTAAAAATTTTATTTTTTTAGCCCTCAAAAAATGGCAAAACCAGAAATCGTTATTCCAGAATCTTTTGTAAAACTCATTTTAGTAAGTCAAGGACATCTTGGGGGTGTAACATCCACTAAAACAATGGAGAGATACTTATTTGGTACTAGAACCCCGGAGAATATTAAAGTTATTGATATGCAAAAACAATGGGAGAAATTTATTCTTGCAGCCAGGATGTTTTGTGCTTTGAAATACCCAAAAGAAGCCGTTGTAGTTGCTACTAAGCCTTTTGGAAGAAAGGCCGTTTTAAAATTTTGTGAAATGACAGGAGCTTCTCCAGTCATTGGAAGATTTATCCCTGGTACTTTCACTAATTTCCAGGTCAAAAAGCCAATTGAACCAAGAATTCTTATTGTTTCTGATCCTTTTGCTGATGACCAATCTCTAGATGAGAGTTCATTAGTAAATTTACCAACAATTTCTTTCTGTAATAGTGATAATATTACTTCTTTTGTTGATATTGCTATTCCTATGAATAACAGATCTCCTCAAGCCATTTCAGCTGGTCTTTTTATTCTTTACAGACTCGTAAGATTTATGAAAGAAGGAGAACCACTTGATGATAATATGAAAGAAGTTGAGTTATTTATTTATAGAGATCCTGTTGAACTCGAAAGGCTTGTAGAAGCCCTAAAGAATGATAATAAAGTTGAAGAGCTTATAATTAAAGATATAATTGAACCTCAGAACGTTGATTACTCTGTTTCTAATAGAAGTTTTGAAGTTAAAGTTGAAAGTGGTGAAGAGAGTTATGGTGGATGGGGACAATAAACTTATTTTAATTTAAACATAGATATTTAAATGTTTGCTTAATCTCAATTTCTTGGTTATTTTTTATAAACAGCATAGGTTAAATTTACCCAACGTGGCTTTTTTTAAAATTCTAGCCTTTTGATTCAAATTCCGTGGCGTTCTTTTATATTCTACCACCATTGTGCCCTTTCTTTTATTCAAACACCGTAACGCTTTTTTTATACAGCCATTGTGCCTTTCTTTTACTCAAATTCCGTGGCGATTTTTATTTTTTCCAATTACCCCCCTTTTCATGAAAACCATTCAGATCAGTCAACTTAAAGGTGAAAATTTTGATATTCATAAACTTATAGAATCCTGTGTAGTAATCGATAAAGAAGATTTGAATATTAATAGAACACGATTTAAAGAATTAATAAAAGATCTTGAATCTTTAAATGAAGCTTTATTTTTTAAACAAGAAAAATTAAATTTACAACGGAAATCAATTAAAGAAAAATTAGAGTTAGATAAAATTAAAAAGCTTGTTGATGATTTACAAGTTTTGGATATTGGCGTCCTAGGGAAATCTAAAGAAGTTTTAGAGAGAAATAAAGAGATTTATGAATTAAAACTTATTAATAAAATGAGCAGATACTTCACTGAAATAGAAAAAGGCAATTTTACTTTGTTAAAAATTTTAATTCAAAGTGATGACAAAGATGATTGGAAATTCTTAGCATTTTTCCTACAAAAAACGATCGATTTAGTAAATGAAGAAATTAAAGTTAAATTAAATGAAGTAAAATCAGATTTAGAAAAAAAATTATTTGATGTATTTGAACAAGGGCGGAAATCGAAAAATAGGACAATTATGAAATCTTCTTATGTGGCTTTATCAGAATTAGATTTAGAACACACTTTGATTCAAACTTTTATTTATGATTTAGAGATTTTTAAATCACAGCCCATCCTTAAAAATCAAGATATTAAAATTATAGACATTGATTTTTATGATGAAGAAGTTAATGATTTTTTTGAATTTATAAATAATGTCCGGAATACGTACCAAGATGAATTAAGTGGTTTAGAGAATATTTTTTCAGATTATGATAAAGCTTATAAAATAATTAATACTAAACTTTATTATGATTTAATATTTCCTATTTTAGATAATTATCTTAATAATAATCATAATCCATTTATATTTTTATATTCTTTAGAGAAATCGTATTTGAATCTTGTGAATCTCGGGAATTACATTGAGACGATTAGTACGAAATTTGATTCTAAAATAATGATCGATGAATTAAAAGAAAGGTATTCAGTGATAGCCTTAGAAAAAGAAAGGAGTTTATTTAAAGAAATCTTTGAATGTCTAATTAATGGCAAACCACTTTTAGTAAAGTATATTATTTTAGGAGAAGAAGTAAAATTTAATAGAGATTTTAAATTAATTTTAAAACAATTGCTTAATCTTATAAATCAATTTTTGAATAGATCTCAATATTTTTATACTAAAGATGATGTTTATGATATGTTTTCATTTTATTCCGGGTATTTAATTCAATTACTTAATATAATTTTCGATGAAAAAGATGATAAAGTAGAGACGATTCTTCAAATTGAGTATATTTATTTAATGGTTAAAAGGTTTTTTGGTAGAAATTTCTCACATTCATTTTCATCTCGAACAGAAGATTTGATTAAAAAATCATTTAAATGGAAAATAGAGCAATGTGAAGGGAGAATCAAACAAATTATAAACCAAATTTATTTTTATAAAATTGAATCCGATCTTTATTTACTGGAATATTTAAAAACACAAATTGATGATTTAAGGAGAATCAAAGGGAAAATTTTTGCGATTTTCTGTAAAAATATCTTTAGATTTGCTTTCACTGAAATTAAAAAAAGGATTTTAGAGATTTCATTTGGAGATTTACAAAAAAACAATTTAAAAAATTTTAAAAATAAATTTGAAGAATATGTTGATCTTTTAGGAATTTCAGAAATACAAAATCTTTTCAGGTATTTAGAATCAATAATATTGATAATTACAATTAATAAAGAAGATCTTAATGAATTAGTAAATGCTTTTAAAATAAAAATGGATATTGATGATATAAAAATGGCCTTAAAATGTAGAAAAGATGGGAAAAGTGTTGTGATATGAAAAAATGTAAAAAGTAAGGATGTATATGAGGTAGGCCCTATCTATACTGAGACAATGTGTATGCAAGAGCTGCCTATGTTTTTTTTAAGATTTTTGCCCATATTTTAATAGGAGTTGTCTATTTAAAGGCTCTGTATCAATACAAGTGCCTAAATATAAAAAGGCTGCCTAAAATGGATGCTGCCCATATTTTAAAGTTGCCTTAATTTATAAGTTTCCGTTATAAATAAAGAAAGCCTTGTCTATATTTTAAATCTACAACATTTCCCTTAATACCTTTAATCTATTCACTATCCCTAAAATATTTCTCTATTTTACTCATAATTTCCCCATTTAAATTATTTTTTATCACCTTTTCTTTAATTTTATGAAATTTTTTTAAATTTAATTTGTTTTTATCACAAAAATCTTGTTCTTTTTTACTTAAAACTTTTTTAAGCCTTTTTTTACTGTTCATTTCTATTTTATCTTCTTCTTTTAATAATTTTTTTAAATATTTTTCAATGTAAATTCCTTCTAAAAATCTATTGTAATCTTCTATTTTAATAAGTGGAAGTAATTGTTTATATTTTTCTGTGTCTATAAATTTATTATTATGTTTATCTTTAATTAAAATTCCTTTTAAATCTATTAAATTCCTTTCTAATATTAAATACATTCTATTTTCTCTAATTTTGATAATATCCGAATAACAATCAATAACTGCCTTTTTAAATTTAATCTCATCTTCATTTTCATTCTCTTGAATATCTATATCTTTTAAATTCTCTTCTTCATCATTATAAAGATCTACATCTAAATCTCTTCTGCCTGGCATGTAAGTTGATAGTTTACTTCTATAAGGATTACTATTTAATACTTTAATAATCTCTAAATCTATAGAATTATTTTTTATATTAAATAAATCATAAAAATGTAATTCAATTTCATTTAAACTTTTTGTTCCAATACTTTGAGAAATCCCTTCCCAATTACCGATCCCGTGTAATTCGAGACCATTTATAAAAAACAATTCATCTAATAAATTCCAAGTGTTTTTGTTTGGGCTTAAAGAACAATTCGTTATTTTATAAGAGTGAAATTTCGAATGAAAATCAGTCTCAGATCTATCGAGAAAACAATAAAGACAAATATCTAACTTACAACTTACGCACTGAATTAAACACGAGTTTTCAAGTTTTAAAAAGCAGAAATCACACGCTATACACACTGAATTTGAAAGAGCAGTGTTTAAAATTGACATAAAGGGTTAAATAAAATATTTTACAATTGATTATTATGTTGAGTTGTTGTTATGAATAGTTTAATAGATCAAAGTTTAAAATATTATGAATGATAACGGGATTTATTAGAGATGATGAGAAATTAATATAGCCCCTTTAAAAAATAAGAGATATAACATAGGAGGATATTTGGAGATTGTGCAGGATTTCAAGACCTTTATAGAGAGTAACGGAGATTATTAAAATTAAAGCTATCGGAATATTTGAAGATCGTGCAGAATATGAAGACTTTTTTTTTGAAAAAATATACATTTTACGCCCATTTATAATCCAATGAACATCCTTTAGCCTTTTAATAACTTTATAAATGCTCAATTAAGTAACACAAGGCCAATCAAATAACCTTTTACAAAAATAGTTAATACCGACTCAAATTAAAACCCGTTTTATTCAAAAATCTTAATCTCATCATTTTCTGTCCTAACCCAAGTCCCTGTCGAACAAAAACTCGAAATCACATCTTCCACTTCATGTCTCGTGTATAACCCTTGAGTTTCTCTCCAAATATCCTCAAGTTTAACAAAAGATTCATTATTTTCTTTTTTATTAACTAAACTCATGATTTTTTCATAAATTTTTCTCTTATTAAACATTGTATCATTTTTTTTCTTAATTGAAGGAACTTTCATAACTTCCATTAATCTTAAAACTTCATTTACATCTTCTTCTGATACTAAATTGGATTGTCTAAGACGAGCATGAGCAAGACACAATCTTATTAAAGATAATAGAAATCTAGGAGTAGTGTATTCATTATTTTTTCTTGTTTTAATATAAAATTCAAGGAGTTTTCCTGATAATTCATTAGGAATAGAAGGATCAAAAGTTTTACATTGCTCAATATAATTTCTTATTTCTCGGTAATTAATATTTTCAATTTCTTCATTTTGATGTAAAGAAGTTACGTGTTGAGCCAAAGCTTTATCTCTTTCTTCATCAGATTCATCTCTTAAAATTACTAAAATATCAAAACGAGATAATAAAGAACAAGGAAGTCCTACATTATGTTCTACAGATTGTCTTAAATCGTATCTTCCTTTTACAGGATTAGCAGCTCCTAATACAGCACATCTAGCATTTAAAGTAGTATTTATTCCTGCTTTACTGATTGATACACTTTGTTGTTCCATTACTTCATGAATACTAACCCGATCTAATTCACCCATTTTATCTAATTCATCAATACAACAAATTCCCATATCACTCAAAACCAAAGCACCACCTTCTAATATTACTTCATTAGTAATTGGATCTTTAGACACACTAGCAGTAAGACCCACACCACTAGAACCTCTCCCAGTTGTATAAATCCCTCTTTTACTTATTTTTACAACAGTTTTTAATAATTGACTTTTTGCTATTCCTGGATCTCCTAATAAAAGTACGTTAATATCTCCTCTTATTTTCATACCATCTCTTTTTATTTTAGTAGGAGCACCTACTAACATTAATAAAAGTATTTTTTTAACATCATCCATTCCAAAAATTTCAGGAGCAATATTTTTTACTAAAGAATTTACATTTATGTTGTTATCAATATTATTAAAATTGTTGATTTCATTTTTTGTTGTTTTAATATGAGTTGCTAATACATAAGTATCAGTTAATAATCCAGCTTTTAGTTTTTTAATTCCATAATATGGTTTAGGTAGGAATATACCTCCTATTATTACTACATCTCCTGGTAAACATTTTTCTGTTGTAGTCCCATAACATTCTACATTTATAATTCTAGGAATACAGCCGTGTGGTACATCATTAGTAAGTTCCTGGATTTGTAAACTTTGATATTTTAAAAATTTACTTCCTCGTGTTACTAAAATCAATGTTCCTTTTACTTTTTTTAATTTACATTTTTCACTTGAACATTCTTCTAATAAATCAAAAACATCACCAGAAACTTCTTGAAATATTTCAGATCCACAACTTTCACAAATATAAGTAGCTACTTTCATATTTGGTTTTACTTGACTAATTTTAGTGACTACACCACTTACTCTTATTAAAGATCCTATTTGTTCAGATTTTAATTGTCTAGCAGAGAGTATTTTAGTATTAGCACGTGGTATCAAATTTATAAAGTAATTCCTTAATAAATAATTAGGAATGTATTCACTTACATCTTTATCAGGAAATTTCTCTTTAAATCTAGAAATCCTATGATAAAAAAAGATATCTTCTTCATTATCTCCTATTAAATAATCACCTTCAGTAAATAAAATTTCATCAATTACTTTATAAAAAAGATCTAAATAAGTAAAAGCATTATTCTCTAAACGTTGAACAATACCGTTATCATCAAATAAAGCCAAATCATCTAAATTTATTTGAATAGTAGGTTTATGTTCCCTAATCTGTTCTAAATAAGTATGTTCTTCATTTTCATTATAAAATAATATGAATTTATTTATTAACTCTTTGTCGTTTGAGTAATCGACATCGATATCAAAAGTTTTCAATTCAGTTAAAATATTCATAGGGCAAAAAAAAATAATGAACAAAGAAATAAAGAAAAGGGATGGATTTAATAAATTAATATGGAAATGGGATATAGTAAGGTAAGTACTCAATATATGTTCGATTGAAGACTTCTATTTTGTTTTATAAATTCCAAATACAGTCCTCATATATACACAATTTTAATAAAACCCCAATGGTTGATGATCATAAAGATTTACTTAGTAAGTTAGATATTCCTTTTTTTAATAACAATTTAGAATATATAAATTTATGGATTACGTACTATCAAACCACAAAGGACATAGGAATCCTTTTTTTGATGAAATACAAAAAGATTTCTAATGATTACTATTGGTTGTATTTGGAACTGGCTAATTTTTATAAAAAGAAAGGTAAAGAAGGTTTGAGTGTTTATATTTTACAAAAAGGAATTGAAAATAAAGTTTATAAAAATGAAATTTTAATTGAAGTTTTAAAAAATTATGAAGGAATAGAACCAGTTACGGAGAATTACGCACATAAATATTTGTATCCTAAAGGATTTAAAGCCTTAGGGAAGATTTGGAATGAATTTATAAATGTAAATTATTGTAAAGAAGGAATATTGAAGAATGGGACTGAGTGTATTTCATTGGAGGAATATAGATTTTTAAGTAGAAAAAGTGGGTGGGTTATAAACAGGGGGTGCATGAAAATTGAATGCATGAGAGGTAGTGGAGAAGAAGGTTGTGTGAAAGGCAGTGGTGAGGAAGGTTGTGTAAAAGGTGAATGCATAAAAACCGATAAAGGTCGCATAAAAGCTGGGGACGTGGAAGGTGAAGGCATAAAAACTGAGGAATGCATGCAAGGTGAATCCATGAAAGACGTCAATACCATCACCCCCATTCCAGAAATCAACTTAATTCAATTTTTCAAATCTTTAAATTGCCTCCCTAAAGAACAAGCTGTAATTTTAGAATTTTGGCTTTTACAAATTTTAATTTTTATTTCTGAAAATAAAGAATCTCCTCAAACCATAGACTTTGATAATCTAACCTTAAACCAAAATTTCGAAATTAACTTCAACACAAATAGTATCAATGAACCCCATTCCACATCCCAAGCTACATCAACCTGTCAATCATTCGTTCCTCAAGCTTCATCCACAACTCAATCACCCCATTCCCACCCCTTCAATTTTTTATTCATTTTTTTTGATCAGTTGTCCCCTCTAAAGATCCTTTCAAAAGACCTTTTACAATCTTTTGAAGATTTAAATGATAAAATTTACAAATTGAAATTTAAATTTTCTCTTAAAGAGAATATTTTCATCATAAACAAATTTAAAATTTTATTAATAGAAAAATTAATATTTTAAATAGAAGGAAAGTATTTGTTCATAGCCTTAGATATTAAAGACTCCATATTAATCTAAATAATATTGTAAATAACGAAGGTAATTACCTATACCCAGATGCCCAGGTTTAAAATCCCTAAGAGTTCAAAATTAAATTAAAATATTTTTTTTATTATTTTTTTCTGTTTAGTAATACCCATGAATTATAAAGATATTATTAGAGAAGCCATTAGAGTCATTGTATTTACGATTTATCCTATGATACAACTTTATGGTTATTTTGTATTTGTAGGTTTGTTTTGTTTAGAAGATAAAAAATTCGAAGGTTGGTACGTCTTAGTTTTATTTTTTATTTACCACATACTGGCTACCACTAAAGTTATTTTTTATATGAAATTATTAATAACAGAAGGACACAGCACAATAGAAATATTTCCTAATGTCCCCTTTGGAGATCATAAATCAAAATTAAAAGGTGTTAATATCTTTTTAAAAGAAGAGATTATGGAAAAGAATATTACAAAGATAAAATCTTGTAATAAATGTAACACTTACAAACCACCAAGAGCTCATCATTGTAAAGTTTGTAATAGATGCTTTTTAAAATATGATCATCATTGTGGGGTTTTAGATACTTGCATAGGATTTCATAATTATAAATTCTTTTATCAATTTTTGATTTTGAATGTGATCACTTGTGCTTTCTTTTGTGTATTTATAACACAAGGGGTTTTTAATGATGAGATCCGGACTTCTTTAAAAGTAAATTACATAATATCAACATTTTTATTTTTAATACAAGCAGTCTGGGCTTTATTTCTACTGGTATTCCATACTAAGATAATTTCTAATAATGAAACAACAGTAGAATGGAAAGCTTTAAATGCATATTTAGAAGGAGATCATAGATACACAGAGATCTTCCAAGAAGGACCTATTACGATTTATAGTAATAGTAAAGATAGAACAGTTTTAAATCCTTATAATTTAGGAACCAAAGAGAATTGGATACAAGTTTTTGGTAATAAACCTTTAGATTGGTTTAGACCTAATACGAGTTCAATAGGAGATGGAATAAGTTTTGCAAAGAATTATAATGAATATGATTTAGTATGAAATAGAAAGAGAGATTATAAAGGATTTTTTATTAAATTTAGTTATGTGATTTAAAAATGTATTTTAAAAAATTGATTAATTTATGACCTCGTAACCCTATAAAAACTTAAACCTTAACCTACCTACCTTAGCATAAACCTTAACCTGCCTACCTTACCACTTATTACGCCATAAATCCTAACCTACCTACCTATACATAAACCTTAACCTACCTACGCCCATATTTCCAAAACTCCCCCCTATTTACTTAAGGATAATACTTCCCTACTATCCTAATATACTCTTTGGTTGTACACAGTACATCTACAAATACAATTTGTTTTTCTGATTTTTTAAAATAACAACTGGTAGGATGAATATAAACTTTCCTTTTACTGTCTAAATGTGTATAACTCCCGTCTTTTTCTTTAATTGATTTATTGTAAGAAAATGAATCACTGAAAACTTTTTCTAAAATTAAAATATCGTTTTTATCTTTTTTCTTATTTAATTTATGAAAAATATTACAAGCCTTTTCTAAAAACTTTTGTGAAATACCTTTTTCTTTACAAAAATTGAATTTGTTTTCTGAAAGTAAATAATCTTCAAATAAATTAATTAAAAATTCAAGATCTGAACCACTTCCGGAGTTTTTTCCAGTATCATTTATGGGGTTCTTAATAAAATTGTAATTATTTAAACTGATCATTGCTGTTAATATAGATCCATAGTAAGACACATTATTAGATAAACAATCTTGATAAAAACAAGAGAGATTCGCATCAAAAGGAAGGGAATTGATGATCTTACCGTAATTTGTAATAAAAATTTTCATATTTAAATTAAAAATATTATCTAACAAAGAAGAAACAGAGGCATCATTTAACTTTTTCTTATTATCAATATCTACTTTTGAATATCCTTTCCCTTTCTTTTTAATATAAACACAATTATCTTCAATTTTATATTTCTTATTTCCATTTTTGATTTTTAGATAAATTAATTTTTTCTTTAATAAAAATTGAATGGCGTAAAGTACGTTTGATTGAGGAGGGTAATCAAGGAATTCACAATCAAAAATATTAATTCCAAAATTTGTGAGTTGTAAAATACAATTTGATAAATCTGTACGTTTTATTTCCGGAATTAAAGGGAGCATTTTCATTTTAGGATAAAGTCTATAACAAATCCCTGGTCCTGTTCTATTACATCTCCCTGTTCTTTGTTCTACGGATTCTTTAGAAATTGCCAAAATTCCCATGTACTCGATTTTATCAAAAATTTTTGTCTTGGCTAAACCACAATCAATAACGTATTTGATTCCCGGGATAGTTAAGGAAGTTTCACAAATATTCGTAGAAAGGATAACCTTCCTTAAAGGACTATCCTCAAAAATTTTAGATTGTTCTGAATCACTTAGAGATGAATAAATTTTAAAAACCTGAATATTTAAAATCCTTTTTAAAAGTTTGTAGAGTTCATTAATGTCTTCTTCACCAGTTAAAAAAACTAAAATGTCTTTGTTAATATCAATAGGATTAATGTTGCCATCTTCAATGGGGTTATCACAACCTTCATCACAGCCTTCATTATTATAACAGCCTTCATAATCATCAATTTCTAAAAATTCATTAACTTTATCATCAATACTTTTATGATCTTTTTTATAATTTCCTTTTAATTTCTCTTTTCTTTTTTTATCATCAAGTACGATCCCTTTAATTATTGTATACGCTTCTATTATATAATCTGAAACTGGTTCTTTATTATGAATAATTTTAACTGGATAAGACACTCCTTCTATTTCTATGACTTTAGCATCACAATATTTTTGGATTTTAATCGTGTCTACAGTTGCACTCATTAAAATTACTTTTGATTTGGATTTTCGTAAAATACTCAAAATTACATCTGTTCTAATTGAACGTTCATGGACTTCATCGAGAATTATATAATCAAATTCTTTATATTGAATATCATTTAAAAAAGCACCATCTGTATAAATTATCATATTTGTATCTTTATCCAATTTCTTATTAAATCTCATTTTATAACCGACTCTTTTATTGATAACAGGAGATAAAATATTATAAAGAGAAGTAACTGCTATTCTTCTTGGTTCTATTATTGCTATTTTTTTATTATTAAAATCTAATAAAAGGGGGACGTATGTTGATTTACCACAGCCAGTTGGTCCTTTAATAATAACAGTTTTATTTTCTTCTATAGTTGATGTGATTGAATTTGCGTAATTTTCTATAAGTAAATTGTAATTATAAAAATTTTTCATGAAAAGGGGGGCGTTGTGAAAAAATGTGTAAAAATATGTGAAAATATTTGGATTAAAAAGTGGTTGACAAGAATGGTTATAAAAAATGCATATGATGAAATAAGTTATCTTTATATTGCCACATACACAATTGAGCAAATTCGTTATCAATTTTTAAAAAAATTTGAAATAAAAATTTAAAGTATATTTACATCAACTTATATGCTTAAGTATCGAAATATTTACGCTGATAAGTTAAATAAACGGAACCAAATTATGCATAATAAACATGAGGTCAAATGATCTACTCTCCACAGTAAATAATATATTTTTACGTTAGAATTCCATTTGAAAATGTTCATTATCTATTATATCATCTATTATTAACTCTTCATCATCTACTTTATAACCTATTTTATAATCATCTTCTTTATAATCACTTATTTTATAATCACCTATTTTATTATCCTCATCTATTTCTAAAGATGTTATTGATTCAATTATTGGTTTACAAGAAGATCCAAGTATTGTATGACAAATACTCATTAGTCTTTCTTTATTTTCTCTTAAGAAAAGTTTAATATTTAAATTAACGATAATTTTTGAATCAAAAACCGTAGGAAAAAGGCTTTTAAGAACTTTAGAAAGTGATACTGAGTTGTATTTCTTATTACTTATAATCTCTAATGATATTAAAATATTATTTGTATATTCTAATTTGTATTTAGGAAAGTACATTTCATTAAACGATTTAAAATTAACAAGATTAAGTTTTATATCACAAATGATCTTAATACATTCATCAACAGAAATAAATTTGGTTGGTTTATGTTTTGTAATATAAATTATTGTGAATTGCTTAGTTTCTACGATGTTTTTATGCATTACTTGGGAAGTTTTTGGAGTATTTAGGAGATAAGTTAATGTATAAGACGTATATTGATCTTACTTAATAGGCATTCATGGTGTTTATAGTTTAAAAATCAATTATTTATTTGATTTGACCAACTTAAAGGGGAATTGTGGAGATGCTAAATGTTTTTTATCTCATTAGATAGCATTTTTAGGATACTCAGCGCTAAATTATATCATCGTATATTTATTTTTCCTGTAATAAACTAAGATCATAATTTAAAAACAAATATACGCGTAAAAAGTTTTGTTTTAAAATAGCATTTACCGACGACTAAGCTAATATAATTCATATATTCAATAGATATCTTGTGTTATTTAAGTGGAGTAATGTCATGTCTTTTTTTTGAGGCTGTGTGTCAAATTTAAAACAAAAAAATATCGTGTATCTTTGTATGTTTAAATTTATAATTAAAACGTTTTGTTTGACTTTAGAATTTAAAGTGCACCATTTAAATCTACCAATAGTATCACGTTTCTCATAGGTTTGGCATCCCCATTGTAAGCCTTTTCCCCGTACATTTTATCATTTAAAACTACTCGTATACATTATAATCCTACACATATTTAAAAAGCATTTACCAAATACAAATATTCTATTTAAATCTCCACACATTTTTCTTCTCCATTCTACAAATACCCTCCGATGTCAAACTCCTTTGCTTGGGAAAAGGAATACAAAAGAACTTGGGAAAACTCAACTTTTATTAATAAAAAAGAAAAACTGTTATATCAAAAACACGAGTTTAATGATAAGAAGAAGGGGGTTATTAGACATGTTCATATTATAATAGATTGTTCATATTCAATTGATAAAACTGATTATCTCCCTTCGTTTAGAACCAATTATTCTAAATCTTTAGAGAAATTCATTCCTAAATTTTATGAAGAGAATCCTATTTCTGCTTTATC
>DWJA01000011.1:0-20389 GCA_018248675.1 Gesta gesta | reverse complement strand
AATTATCGGTTGCCATCCGATAGACGTGGGTTCGATTCCCGCACGATGCATTTTTTTTTAAATCGAAACATGTTGTAAAGTTAAATTTCAAACTTCTATAAATCAAACTTATATAAGGGTGATCTACCATAAGTGCATCAAATATTGGTTTTAAAGTGATTTTTCAAACACCTTCGTCAAATGTCTAAATTATTTTCAGAGGAATACTTGAAAATAATCGACATTTTTGTTATCATTTCACTCTACAACATAAAGTCATTCTTACTTATCTTTAAACACTTATAATATTGAAACATTATCATTTAAATTATTTCAATTGGTCAAACACGAACAAATACCATCTAATAACACTTTATAAATCCTGTTTGCAATCAATTATGAAATTAAGAACTTTTAAGAATGTAAATTTAACTAACAAGAGAGTTTTCATAAGAATGGATTACAATGTTCCGATTGAAAATAAAACGGTTGCAGATAACTATAAAATAATATCTTCTTTCGCGACACTTGTAGACGTGTATAAAATGAATCCAAAATGTATTATCATTGGAACACATTTAGGACGGCCACAAGGCCATTACACTTTCGATTACAGTATTATTCCCATTTTCTTCGAACTCCAAAAACTAATCAGAGAACATTTTGATGAAAATTTAATTTATGCTTTTGATACAATTACCTATAGAGAACACAAGTTTGTATTGATTGAAAATTTGAGATTTTTTCCTGAGGAAGAGGGTAAATCCGATAAACAAGATTATGGTTTTGCATTAAGTGAATTCTTTGATCAAAATGTAGACATTGTTATAATAGACGCTTTTGGTTGCTTGCATCGGGATGCTTATTCAATAACGAAGACAGGAAAACCGACTTACGCCGGTAATTTAGTGATGAGAGAAATAAATGTTGGCACATCAGTTATGAAAGAAAAACTTGATTTAATAATTTTAGGCGGTTGTAAAGTATCAGATAAGATCAAAATCATAGAATCTCTCGTAAATAATTGTAAAACGATCTTTATCGTTGGTGGTTTAACGTACACATTTCTTAAGTATCACTTTAATAAAGAAGTAGGTACTTCTGTTGTAGATCAAAATAGTAAAGATACAGTAGAAATGATTTATAATCTTGCTAAAGAACACAATGTTGAAATACATCTTCCTGTGGACTTCGTTGTATCGGTAAATGGTAATGTTCGTGTCGTAGAAGAGATACCTTCCAATGCGTGTGCATACGACATTGGTCCAAAAACAATTGAAAATCTGCAAAAAATCATCTCAACTCATGATAAAATATTTTGGAATGGAACACCTGGAGTATTCGAAGAAAAGGCGTTTAGTAAAGGAACAGAAGAATTAGTAATAATGCTTGCTGAACATAAAGAAAAAGGAAAGGTCGTAGTTGGCGGTGGAGAGACAGCCGCTTGTGTTAGGAAATTTTCGACTATCGATAAATTTTATCATGTTTCTACTGGTGGTGGTGCTTTTCTAAAGCTTTTGAGTGGTGAACAGTTACCAGGTGTTAAAGTTTTATTAGATCACAGTAGTGAAGAATATTAGACAAAATACAATTTAAGACAAATTAAATTTATTCTTTAACTTTATAATTAAAATGATCGTTAAGTGCCTTTATAATATCTTCACAAAGAAAATTATAGTCATTAACTTTAACACCAATCCAACCAAATTGATTTGCTGTTACTATATTATTAGGACTGTCGTCAAAGAATAACACTTTGTTTTGTTTTTTGTTATTAATTGCTTTGTCGACAACGTCATAAGCTCTCAAAGATGGTTTACAAAGGATTTTTTCATCGGGATCATACTTGACGTAGAAAACATAATCAATTACGTCTTCAAGTCCAATATTAATCAATGTATTCTTGGCCTGTCCCAAGTTACTATTAGTAAAACATGCAATTTTAAAAGGAACACTTTTGAGAATACTAATAAGTCTTTCATTTTTAGAAAAGTAGTCTCGAAGATCTGCATCAGTGTCATTTATTTTTCTTATATTAGAAGGTTGAACAGTGTGATTTGTGATAAATCCTTTGTAATTCGTTCCGTATTTGTGTGTGTATTCATCTGATAATCTGTAAAATTCATCAAATGAGATGTTAAGATCTTCTTTAAGTAATTCGTAACCAGCACTCCTTCTTTTTATAATAAGATCTTTCTTTTCCTTATATAATGTATTGTCAATATCAAACAGTAAAATGTCTTTGTTTTCTTTATTTAAAATTTCATTTGTATCCAGATTATCTCCTATGAGGCCAATGAATTTCATGGTTTGTTTGTTTTGAAAATTTAAATAAATAGATTTAAATTAAAAAATCTGCAATTTGAGTATAAATCAAAATAAATGTCAACTATCAACACGAAACAATGTTTATAACTTGGCATTTCGTGCTGTCAAACCTCTTAATTAATTTTCAGAATGAATTTTCAAATTTTTAATTTAGAAATTATTAATTAAAAAATATGAAGGGCATAAATTGCGCTGTCCTTAATCATTTCATATAATTTTTTTTACAATTTTAGGCATATGAACGGCCTAGAAAATAATTAAACAATTTATGACGTAAAACAAATAAAAAATTTGACACTTTCAGTTTAAAACATTCTAAACTGAGTTATGTTCGTCAAAAGTCAAATGTTTTTGATGTTAAATTAATTCTTCAAAGTTTTTTTTGTAAAAACAGTTTGTTGATACAGAAATTTTTTCATTAGATCTAGGTACAGGGACGTCTTAAACCGATGTTCAGGGTATGCAATGCACTGTGGCACCATAAAGATTTTTGAGGAATTAAGGCAGCCAGATTTATTTACACGTGTGGCATAAGAGTTAGAGACGTTCCTGTAAAGGTATTATATTTGTTATAGCAATTCTGGGGAAACATCAGGGTGTTTATAAAAAAAATACTACCGTTTATGTTAATGGAAAAGTTTAACCTGTTTTTTTTTCGTGTTTTTTACCCAGGTATAGCCTTCATAATTTCATCCCATGTGCCTAGTTTTCTTTTTAAAAGCCAGTACCGCCCTTTATCGACAATCGTTAATTCATTTTTTTACAATTTTTCTTTTACAGAAATTAGATCTGGTAAAGATATTTTTCGGCCAAATCATATCTTTTAAATTTTCCACTTTTAAATTTTTTTCATTTAAATTTTCTTCTAAAAATAATGACAGATCAGTTTAATCAAAAGATCTCAAAGATTTCTATTCTAAGATTATTTATCACAAATTACTTTAATGATCCCCTTTTTTCTTATCATCATTTTTAGAGTTTAATATGTCAAAATTCATTTAATTGACAGTTCTTTTCAAATCAATTTTTTAATATCCAAGTAAAACTTTGTTTGATAAGAAAACAAACGGTTTCAGATTCAAATATATAAAATTAAATCCCTAAATCGCTATGAGAGAGGAGTATGATCCACCCGAAAAAAAGATAGAGAAATTTTGGAAAAATACATTTCGAAAAGCATCGGAAGAGAAAATCATGCTTAAAGACCTCACATTGCCACTGGCACGAATAAAACGACTAATGAAAGTCGAGGAAGGCGTAAGAATGGTGGCGTCGGAAGTACCAATATTATTTTCTAAGATAGCTGAAAAGTTTGTCGAAGAACTTACATTTAGAGCGTGGATCAACACAGAAGAGAATAAAAGACGTATTCTGCAGAGAGGAGACATTTCGGTGGCCGTTAAGACATCGGAAATGTACGATTTTCTTTTTTACATAGTACCCAGAAACGATATCTCTACTGCATTTGACCGGATGTTAAACACAAAACTAATGGTCGATAATAAAAACATACACGAGAGATCTTTTTTTGAAAACCACTCACATGATAGATTTAATTTGGGAAACACACGAGTTTCAGATATGAATCAAGAACGTAGTATAACACAGGACTTCATGAACCCAGAGCGTAATGCAACACAGGATTTTATGAATCAGGAACGTAATACAACACAAGATTTTATGAACCCAGAGCGTAATGCTACACAGGACTTCATGAACCCAGAGCGTAATATTACACAAGACTTCATGAATGAGAGGCATATGAATACCGATTATCCCACAAAACCTCTATCACAATTAGATTTTAACACAAATAGGTCGATTGATTTAAATTTTCCCCGATCCGAAAGCGGTTTATCCTTAGAATTTGCCAATGAACAACAAAACCAAGAATTTTCTAAGATCGGCTTTGGACTAGAGAAACCTTTCAAAGACTTGTAAACTAATTTAAAAATAAATCTAAAAATATATAAAATATTGTAGAGTGTGGTAAGTTTTTTATTAAAGTTCATAATTATAATGTTTTTTATATTTTTTCAAGGCCCCAAATGGATCTTCTAGTAATAGTCAATGAAGATTCAGATATTGTATTCAACCAAACTTTTAACCAAACAAACGAACTTGATCGTTGTAAATTGATTCTATTAGCTTATGGTTCCATTGATGTTATCGATGATCTTGTTAAAAGAACTAGAGACAATTACTTTGATTGTATAGATTCGTATATAAAACATGATATTTCAGTTCTAATATTTCCTTGTTTTTATAAGGCGATTTTTGTACATTCAAAGAAGAAAAACATAAGAAAATTTCTTAATGAAGTTCATCAGATATTTAAAACAAAAGTTTTCAATAAATTGATACCTGATAAAGAAATAGAAGGAGAGTTGATTAATGAAAAGATTGAATTGGTGTATAATGAATTGTTTAATTGAAGAAAAACAACATTATTTTATTAAATGTCCTTAAATACTTAATTGCTACTTTTAAAACTAAAGTACGTATTATGTACCAATTTGATCTAACATAAGATTTAAAATGATCTCTAAGCATTTACTTGTCATAGATTTTATTAAATTGCTTTAGTGTAATTTACCAACATCTGTTTATCATTAATACCCTTTCTGTCATCTGTTAATCCTCTAACTCCTGTTCATCATCATTGTTACCCTTATCCCCCTTTTAAAAAATCTATTCGTCATTTAAAATCAAATCATTTTTAATCTAAATTCATAAATATTTTTTTAAAAAATCTATTTGATATCCATGCGAGTAATTGAACTGTTCTTAATTTTTGTGGGAAATAATCAGTGGTGTATTTGCACAGAAGAAACTAATGAAGATGAAAAATCACCGATCCAAAATGCATCTGGGAGTATATCTGTTCAATATCTAAAATTAATCAAATTTAATGAGCCAGAAGGATTTAGATCGATTAATACAACTACATCAGAAGATGGTAAAGAGAAATACAAACTTGTTTTTAAACCTTCTGCTTCAGTATCGAAAGAACGTCAAGATGCTTTTGATAATCTTTTTGTAAAAGGCCAAATCAATAATACTTCTAAAGATGATATTAGAGTCAATGGTAAAATTTATTTTGAAATTATGAAGTTAATATTTGAAGATTTATTAGAAAAAGATGATTCTTTAAATTTATTAATTGATTTTATCAAAGGTAATAATTGCCCAGAAAATAATGAAACCTTAGAGAATATGAGTAATGAGGTAGTTGATCTACCAAATTACATAAAAATCTTACTAAATTTTATTTATTATGCTCTTTTTATCTCAGATCAAGATATCACTAATTTTTATTATCAAATAAAAGTAAATAAAGATTGTGGTGAAATGGAGCCTAAAGATATCATTGAAATCTTTTTTAAAACATTTCTTAATACTGCACTAGGCAACCAAATTACTTTAGGCTATTACTTAGAAGACTCTAACAAGATTGATGGTGATTTAAAAAATCTTTTTTGGTATTCAGAGAAATTAAAAGAATATGAAAAATACAAAATACAAGTTACGTCTCATTTCTTCGGGTCTTCAAAAGCCACTTCGGATGTTTATTTACTCGAATACCTTTATCTTACGCTTTATTTCTCTCTTAATAATATTTTTCATTTCTATAATTGTTTGTCTAAATTGGTTCATAATGAAAACTAAAAACGTTTATTGAACATAAAAAAAGTGTTGATTAACATAATGTTTAATTCTTAAAATAAAATAAACATAATTAAAAACGATTTTTCTTTATAACTCAAAGTTTTTTCTTTACTCAATTTTAATCCCCAAATAAATGAAATGCACCACGAAATGTCTCACATTAGAAACAATTATGGAACAATTAAGAGACTTACACAGCATCATGATCAAAGTATTACCAAAAGAACATTTAAATCAACATCCTTTTGACTTTTTTAAGGATGAATTAAACTTAATTACCGAATTAATTGACAGTTGTAAACTGAAATTCATAGACAAATTAAACAAAACAAAAGAAGTGTCAAAGATTTTAAAAAAAGAATACAACTATTTAGTACGAAATTTAAATTTAGAAGAATGTGTGATTCCTAAATTTAATAACGCGCACTTGGAAATTGAATTTGTGTTAAATGAATTAGAAAGGATAATTTCGAAGAGAAGGCAGTTAGAAAATTTAATTTTAAGGAAAAGTGAAGATATTTACGAGTTGTTAGCAGAGTTGGGTCTCCTTAAAAATAATAATGATGATATTATTTTTAATTTAATTGATGATAATAAGTTAAATGTAGATCGAATTAGTATCTCGAGAAAGATGATTCTTTATAAAGAAAGGTTTTTAGAATACGAAGAGTTGTTTTTAAGTGCTGGACTTCACAAGTTGTTTGTATCGATCAAAGATTTATTTATTGAAAAACATTTTAAATTTAACGGCCAACTGCAATTTGATAAAACTCATTTAACTTTTAATTTAAAACACCGAGAAGAAAATGAGGAATTATATGCATCTTTAAGAATAAAAAATAATGAAAATGTGTATCAATTTATTGATTTTTTACTAGGAAATCAAGAAATTTCATTTGAAAAATTTTCTAAACTCGAGACTTGTCATAAAATTCTTTACATTGAGAAGATGGAAAAAGAGAAAACAAGGAGATTTTTATTTAAAAATACATCTAATCTCCTTAAAAGATTAGGATTTGTGGATAGAGAACTTTTTATTGATCAAAAATTATTTATATTAGAAGAATTAAATCAAAAATACACAAAAATGGTTGAAGAAAGGGAAAAGGAAGTTTTAGATTTGTTAAACAGTATCAGAAACAAAGAGGAGATTTTAAATTTAAATATAAAAGATTTTAAAGAAGGCTTTAGAAAAAAAGATGAGAATACGTCCTATACATCAATTGTTAATGATTCGTTTTTAACAATGGACAATGTTTTAACAACAGATATAAGTCGAAATGAAGATTCAGCAATTAAAAGTGAAAAGAGTTTTATAAAAGAAGTTAATGGCAGTATTACGAATTCTAACATGGATCATCTCAGAAATTACTTAATAGAATTATCTGAGGAATATGAAAGTCGTATCCAAGAAATTTTTATAAATACAAAAACGTATTTAGAAGAATTGTGTAAACTTTTTACTCTTAAAATTGATGATTATGATGTAAGTACAGAAGGCATTAATTTAATGAGAAAGACAATAGAAGATTTAGAACCTAAGAAGGAATTGTATCTTGAAATTACATCTTTAATTCAGAAAAGAGATGAACTCTTAGTGTCTATGAATGAATTTGAGAAAATAGCAAGTGATCCTCGTAGACTTTTTAAAAGTTCATTTCAACTTTTAAGAGAAGAAAAATTCCGAAAAACAGCATTTCCTAGTCTTTTGAAAATAGAAGATGAACTGTTTAAAATTCTGGCGAAATATAAAGAAAAATTCGGTGAATTTATGAAAAATGATCAACCTTATGAACTTACTCTAAAAGAAGAAATAGAAGGAAGAATTATAAACAAAAATGTATTTATAAACAAATTTGATAGTCCGAGAAGGAAAAAAAATTAAATAAAAAATATTAAAAGTTAATTAAAAATGTAAACTGTATTAGAAAGGGTAAGGGTTAGAGATACACTATTTTGGTTTAAATCTAAGCAGGAGTGTCACTAGCCTTCATGGCGCCCGCATGCACGGACGTTTCCAACGTCTTTACATATTTTTCCCAAAAAATCGTCTCGGCGGCCCCGTGAATTGTACGTTATTTAAAGATGGCTCTGAATCTGAAACAATCAGTGTTTATAAGTAGGACTCAGATGTTAGCGTATTGTTTTCTGATTTATTTTTAAAATCGATTTAAGGCGTTAAACCCACTCTGAAATCAAACAAGCAAATCGCCTTTCCCTGTAAATAACAAAATACAATTTTTAAGCTTTTATAAACGTTAAATTTTTCTTTTAACTATTTTTATCAAAAAAATATTATCATCCCCCCATTATGTTTTTTGAATTAAATAACGAATACAAAATTATAAAAAATCAATACAAAAAGAACTCTACTATTGTTATAGATAACGGGACATATGAAATTAAGGCGGGGTACATTGGATCTGAACCTCAAATTATTTTTAAAAATCATTTTTATAAAGAACCAGATGGTATTAAATTTAATGGCCAAAGAGAAAAGAACAGATATTCTCCTTTTTTTAATGATATGATTGCAGGATTTCATTGTTTAGAAGAAAATTTAGATCAATGTTTTGATTATTTAAAAGTAAAAAATTGTCAAAATTTAATAATAACGGACGCTATTTATAGTCCAACGAAAAAAGAATTATTGAAGTTTTTATTTGAAGTTTATAGATTTCAAAAGATACAAATTGGTGTAGATGCCATTTATTCGTATCTTTATAACAAACAAGATCCTAATTGTATAATAATTTCATTATCTCATTCTGCTTCTTATGTTTATTTGATGTTAAATGGGAAAATTGCTGATGTTTACAAACTTTGCTATGGTGGTAAACTGGCTTGCAAATATTTGAACAATATCTTAAAATATAAATTTAAAGAACACAGTACAGATTATTCTAGTTTGATTACTAAAATTAAATTAGCAGAAGATTATGATAAGACAACTATGGATATTTATCACAAAATAAGATTGGGAGATTATTCAGAGAGTGTTTTCTTAGGTTCTGCTGAAGAAGAGGTTGTTGATGAGTCCGAGAGTAGTGAAGCACAATCTGAATCTCCAGTAAATGTAAAAACACAAAGTTTTAAAGAAAGAATTGAAGATCTAAAACAAAATCAAAAGAAATCATCTGAAGATAAATTAACTCCAGGAATGTACAGAATTAAAATTCATCAACTCACTTCTAAAGCAGAAAAATACTTAAAAATTATTAAGGAGAGTATTAAGAAATACGAAGAACTTTATGAACAGAAAACCGATCTTCCTGGTTACGTCAGTAGAAAACAATCAGCCTTTGAAAAAATTTGTAGAGAATTAGAGATAAGAGAAAAACTTAGAAGAGATTCAAAAAATAGGAAAGCCTATGAATTTGCCTTACTTCTTAAAACAGGTGATCTTACAGAAGAAGAAATTGCCTATAAAAAGAAAATTTTAGAAGCAGAAGATTTTAATATTGATGAAAAATTAATAATTGATAAAAATATTTTATTAGAAGAAATCTCTAAATTCGATCCAATTTTCCATATGCGCTCTTCTAATACACTCGATTTAATGGAAGGTAAAAATCTTAATAGAACTATGATTAATATAGATTTATTTAGAGTAGGCGAAATACTTTTTGAACCTTCAGTAGTTGGTTCAAATCAAATGGGAATAGGAGAAATTTTAGAAAACATTCTTAATAATCACAATATCAAAAATATTTTTATAACTGGCGGGTTTTCTCAAATTGAAGGATTAAAAGAGAGAATTATTTTTGAAGCCAATAAATATTCACAAAATGGGCCAGTTACTGTAAATTTGGCCATGAATCCATCACAAGATGCTTTTAAAGGTGCTAATTTTAGTGATTTATTTCCTATTTATACTTATGAAGAATATTTAGAGAAAGGAATTGATGGATTGTTTGTTGAATAAAAGGTGATTACTGAAACTGTTTTTAAAATGATAAATTGCCTAAGAAAACTTTTATGGCTTAAAATTAAACAGAAATTTTTTGATGATTTGTTTGTTGAATAAAATTGATTGCTGAAACTGCTTTTGCAATGATCAACTGCCTATGGAAATTTTTATGGCTAAATTAAACAGGATTTTTTTGATGGTTTGTTCGTTGAATAAAAATTGATTGCTGAAACTGTTTTTGAAGATTGATTAAAAACGGCTTAATGAAACTTTATAACCTAATTTTCATTATTAAATTGTTTTTTAAAATTACTAAATTATTTAATGTACACTTATTGAATTATATCAGAATACAATGGAGGTTCTTCCTCGACATCAACATCTTCTTCAACATAAATTGGTTTAAATGAAGTGTTCTCCAACATATCTCTTAGAATATTATAAAAAACTGAAGAATCAGAGTCACTAAAAGACAAATAAACAGTTGCCAAGTAATTATTATCGACTATAAAATCCAATGAATACTCGTTTTCAGAGAACAATATTTTTGTTATTGGTATAGTAAAAGAATTAAAGAACTCTGAAGGATTGTGTGGCCTATAAATCAGTCGGTAATTGGTAAGGAAAAGCGTACCTTTATAAGAGAGAAACTTTCTGGTATGTGCTGGTATTCCATTTCCGGTTTGAAATACAAACTTTGTATTTAAATTATAATACATAATGTCTTCATCGTCTTCTACTGGGAGTGGAACATTGTTTTCAGTAAAAATTGTATTATTCAATTGTTCTAAGTTCTCCTTCATGGCTTGTAGATATTTTTTTTATTTATAATTTAAAGGAGAGCAAATAAGAATTCTCTGACTAATTAGAAATAAGCAAATAGAAATTATTAGTTCTATCAATGAGCATCAATTGTTGATGGCGGGAGGTTTCAGAGAAATTAAAATGTAAAAAAGTTTTTAAAATAGAATTTAATATCCTTTTAGAAATTATTAAGAATTTGAAAGATATGAAATGTTTGTGAAGGGCGCAAAAACAAAGAATTATGGGGTTTTCAAAAGTAAATGTTGTGTTTCAGGCTTTAACAAATGATACCTACATTTATAGGAATAACCTCAAATTACATTTACATTTTTAAATTTAATCATTTTTATTATTCTCAAAATTTTCCGAATCCCAAATTTGGATTATATTCACCGAGACTTTCTTAAACTTCTTTTTAAGATTTTTAAGTATCTCACACTGTTTTTCATTAAGAATTTCACCAACTGAACAAACTTTATAATCTTCTTCAAGATACTCAAGGTTATCTTTAGTAAGTGTGGGTAATAGTTCTGCTAGTTCTTTATCCTTTATAATTCCTTTATCTATCACAACTTCTTCAACAGATTCATCGCCTTCCTCTAAAAATGTATCGTATTTATATTCTTTTAACTTCTCAATTCCATTTTTATCTGTAAAAACGAATACAAAATTTTTATCTTGAAGATTTTCAATTTTGAATTTGCTTAAAAAAATCTTTTTCTTGACCATACACGTCATAGTATTTTCAATTTCATTTCTTATCGATTTCAAAAAATTATTACTTAAATCCGTGTTTTCTATTGCTGCAACTAATGGGTATGTCTTTAAATTTGATTCAAATTTTAATAAACTGTTTTGTTTATCTTCTTTAGTCTTTTTTTGTTTTTCTCGTCTTTTCATCAAAGGAGTAACGGAAAAAAAATTTATTAATTTTTTCGAAAAGACCCAATGAATTTGAGTGATTCAGATAAAAACAAATATAACGAGATTATGAGTATGTTCAAAGAAATAGATAAAGAACTTGAAAAGGAAATTGAAAAGCCTGTATCTAGTGATATTCCACAAAATTATCACGCGATTTTTAGATTACATCACCAAAGAAATAGATTCGTTTTTGATATGTTAGATGTGATCTCGCCAGCACTTTATAAAATTTTAAAAGAAAATGATGTGATTGACCATGATCTTATAAGTTTTTGGAAGAAAAACGGTTATGAAAATTTATGTTGTTTGAGGTGCATCCAACCTAAAGACAGTAAATATGGAAATGTTTGCTATTGTAGAGTACCTCAAAGGAGTTTAGAAGTTAAAAATAATATAGAATGTGATAATTGTGGATGTTCTGGGTGTTCAGGATATTAGGTAAAAAAATTTGATGAAAACGTTTTAAATATCTGTTTATGAATATTCTAGTTAAATTTTAGGATTCTTTTGAAATTTTGTTTATTGGTTCATTTTTAATTTATAGCCTAATTTTTTTATTGAAAAACGTATCCAAGTGAATAATAGCCATTTAAAACAATGCGTATTTTAATAATCTTTGTATCTTGTAATCTAGGGACTTTTTTCTTAAAACTTCTTTATAAACAAAGTAACCAACTCTTAATAAAGTGTTCACACAAAAACCAATTATAAATACACTGCCTTTGCAAAAAAAAGATTTAGTTATTGTTTAATTAATGTAAATATCTACTTTTTTTTTCATTTGAAAAAATTTTAAGATTCTTTTCTGTTTGAAACTCGCCTGAAACATAAATTTAAGAAGAGAAAAATATGCTAATAATGATAATAAATAGGACACTAGAGTTCAAAAAATGTAGACCAAAACTAGAAAAAGACTTAATTAGAGAAGGATACACGGATATTTCAAATCTAAGGCTGTTGCTATCGACAATTAAAAATGATATTTACAGCCTTTCTATTAAACAAGAAAAACATTGTTTACCATCATTCATACCCAAGAAAAAGCGAAGAGATGAACTTGAAGTCTTTAAGACACACATTTCGAATAATATAATGTCTTTAGATAAATTAATTAAGTCTTTGAAATTTAAACATTCGGTGTTAGATCGTACAATTAAGGAATACTTTGGATCTCAACTTAAAATTCTGTTGACCGAATATAGAAATATCCAACAATCTTTTCTTCATAAAATAAATTTCTATGAAGAATATGAAGTTCAAGAGGAAGAAGAGACGGGAGATTTAATGGAAAGTAAATTTGATAATGTTATTAATATCAGGCAATCAATATATGAACTTACAACTTTGTTAGTTGAGATGAAAATGGTGGTAAATACACAAGGATATGCCATAGACAGAATAGACTTTTTCTATGATAATACAAATATTAATTTAGAAGGTTTGAACAATGAGATAGAAAAAATAGCAGTTTCATACCGAGGAGTTAAAGATAAAATAATGTACTTTCTGATATTATTTGTTATAGCTCTGGTTTTTTTGACGATTTTAAAGATACTTTTAGCGAAACACAGATGATAAAATATTTTAATTAAATTAATTTTAGATTAATTTAGAGATTTTTTAATCAACTTTTCAAACTTATATTGTTTATTCGTTAAAATTTTATTAAAATGTAAACTTTTGTCGAACATTAAATAATCTAGTTATTGTGAGAAGCAAACTTCCATAAAGAACTATTTATTACAGAACATGCCCTTATGAAGTAATCGATTGTCAAGATCTATCACGTCGGCATCATCAATCGTTAGAAACCGTAAAATATTCACTGATCTGTGCCTTACACTTAATCCTTCATTTCTGGATTAATAAGTCTCAGTACTTTTTGAGGAAATAATAAATGACCTATGCCTCAAAGGTTTACCCCTTAATTCACATCATCATTGAGATGTTAGAAGAGGTGTTTATAAACTTCTATAAAAACCTCTAAAATGCAATCTAACCAACTCAATCGGTATAAATTCTCAAGAGCGGCTGTCAAGATCGAGATCCTGCCCATAGCTTTAATAATAAGTTCTAATAGTCCATTCTAGGTCATGTCATATAAGACCAGTTATTTAGAATAAAAATATTTTTTGTTTACATCCACGAAAACGGTACTGCAATATACTTTTTGGTTAAGAGGTTGCTCGTTTCTACGTCAGATCGAACATTTACTAATTTTATAACAAAATAATTTAATTAAAAAAGAAGAGTACTTTTTTTACTTTCTCATCTGCTTTAAAAGTTTCAGGTGTCATCTTAAGAAATTTAAAAAGCAGAACTAAGATCGATTCTACTTGGGCTTTGTAACTCTGGAATTTATCTTGAACAATTTTCAAATCTTCTAAACTCTGATTAGTTTCCTTACAAATTTCTGATGCCAAATCATATTTAATTTTACATATAACCATAAAGGCGTTTGACTTATGATGAACATTTATTTCTCGATACTCACCTACAGATTTCTCGAAAGCTAATATTAATTTCTCTGTTCTTAATCTCATGTTTTCAATTATAGCACTATTTTTATTAAAGACTTTAATATTTTCAATATTTTTTTGTTCGATTTTGTCGATCAATTCTGGGTCATAATTTTTTGATGATTCTTTAATTTCCTTTATTTTTTCATTGATTTTTGTATAAAGGTCATTTATTTCATTGCAAACTTTACAAAGATTTGGTATTATTGTATGTTGCAAAATACCAAGATTCATGTCTACATTATTAATTTTATCTTCTAATAAACGAATTTTTGATGGTAAAGGATCAATTTCAGTCGTAGAAGGGAACACATTATTACTCGAAGTGCCTGTACACTTTTAATCGTGGCTTTCAAGATCTTTTTGCCCTTGACATTTGATTGTTGATTCGTTGGTTTTAAATGTTTTTATCAAATTTGATAGTTTAATGTGTTTTTCAATCACCTCACTAATGGAATCAACATCTAATGATTGGGTACAATTTATACCATTTAATAAAAAAACGTGATCAACAAGTAATAGATATAGGCAAATCTTAATCCTCTTGATCATTGATAATTCAATTATTTGTGTTCTTAATGAAACATAAAAATTACTTATTTTGATAATTTTAGACTTCATTAAAGGGTTGATAACAAATTCCTTTTTAAGTTTTTTCTGATGGTAAGGTGACAAATAAATACGATTTCTATATTAAAAATAAGCTTCAATACATGTAGTATTTGTTTTATCATAAAAAACAGCTATTCGTGTTACTTTTAATCATTATTTGTTTAATTTAGAAAAGAATAATACAAAAATGAAACGATAGGTTTGCAATTTGAAAGACAAAATTCTTATGCGTTTTAAATCAATATGTTTTTTTTTAGAATTAATTAGTTTCCTAATTTAGAAATTAAATTTTGATTTTTTTTTCAAATTTATTTAAAGTCAAAAGAGATAGTAAAAGACCATGGCAAGTAGTTTTTTTCCCTATGTAACTGCCTGCACATATCATTTACAATAAAGTAGTCCATGTTGTCATTTTTATATTGGTGTTCATCTACCAAATTTTATAGAGTAAATTATTTTTATAAAATAAAGGCACAAGCACATAACATTTTACAAATACTTTACGACATATTTAATTAGCTTTTAATGCTCATATGATACAAGAATCAAATTGTTTAATTTAAAGATTTTAATGCGTCTGCAATTTCCTTGTTTGCCTTAAAATCTTTAGGTGACATCTCAAAAAATTTAACAACTATCATACAAAAAGAGCTAGCTTGCTTTAAATCTTCATCTAATTTTAATTGAATGTCCGACATAATCCCAAGCAACTCTGTTCCCTTATAATCAATTTCAGATATTAAACGAAGGTCTTTTTCATCAATATTTTTTAACTCATCAGAAGAAAAATTGATTTTCATCATTTGATATCTACCATGAGCTTTTTGTAAAATAGACATAGCTGCCATACCATTTTTAATAATTCCTCCAATAAAATCTTCAAAAGTAAGATAATGATTTTGCCTTTCTTTTACCTTTTCATCGATCTTTTTAAATAAAGCGGTGTAGAATGATTGGGGCCTTTGTTTTATTTTCTGATTTTTTTCGTTGATTTTATAGTAGAGAGTTTTTAACTCTCTAAAATCTATTAAAATTTTCGGAATTAAATTATTAAATATCAGATCATGGTTTTTAATTATTGAAATCATTTTATATTCGGTTTGGTCAGTATTTCGATGTAAGCTACCCGGTTCAGACGTAGACGGTAACGTACTGTGATTAAAATTTTTTTCCCAAGAAGCATTTTTTTCTTTCTGTTTTTGGCAAGCATTTACGTTTTTATCAGCTACATTATCACTTAATTTATTCTTTTCTGTAAGTTTCAAAATTTTGATCGACTTATTAATAGAATCAATATCAGAAGACTTAGCACAGTAGACACTTATTTTTAAAAAATGATTGATAAGTATCAAATAGAAATAAGATTGGATTATTTTAAATACATTCGTAGTACATGATTTTTGTTTAGTTATACTACCATGATTCTGCTTATGAAAAATTGAAGGTTGCATTTAAGGGGCTAAAATTATCCTTCTATTTAAGAATATTAATGACGCAAACACGTGGGACTCATATTTTTTTTCTAAAAATATATTATAAGCAAACTGAAACTTAGGTTTAAAGAGATTATGTATTACAGTTTTTGCCAACCCATATTAGGCTTATTAAATTAAAATTAAATCATTCAAAAATCTTCATATTTAAAACGAATAATTTTTTGGTAGGAAAAATTTTGATATAATCATAAAAATACAGGGTTGAATTAACATGTAAACCATTAAGTTTAACAACAAAACACGTAATAAATTAACAAAAACGGCCTTATTAAAAAATTAAACTTTTAAAATTTTTAATTGATCAAAAATCAGAAACATAAATTGATATATTTTTTTGTAATGCTGATTTAAAACTTAGGCTTGTTTAAAAATACGTGCATTGGGTAATATAAACGTATTTAGCACAAGTTATGTCGATTTTATTCTTATGTATTTTTTAAAAAAAAAATTTTTTTAATTCAAAGAATTAAAACTATTGTCAGATAACATTTTATTGTATATTCAGGGGAAAAAATTTAAGAAATAAATATTAACGAAGAGTTTATAGAACAAAAACTTGTTTAAATCTTGCAATTTGATCCTGACTGAACCGATTTTCGATTAATTTATAAAATATTTTTACCTAAAATCAGTGTTTCCAAAGAGGGGCGTACGCCACACTTCGGATATTTTAGTAGTTGAAGGTCGCATTTTTTAAATTTTAGTTTAAGTTCCCTTTTGTTTAAGACATTTAATATCTTGCATGAGCTAGAGGGCTTTTCGATTTCAAAATATCAAAAGTGGGGCGTGGCGTCAAAAAGGTTGAGAAACACTGGTTTAATCTCTTCGGTCTTATTTTTTCTTGTTGCAAACAAATATGTTTAAACCGCGTAAATTTACATAACAAACTAAACTTATAAACAAAAATAGCGAATAATTTTTTTATTTACATTAGATATCGTTTCACCTCTTCATCTGCCTCAAACTCTTCTGCCGTTAATGTACTAAATTTAGTAAGAATAGATAAAACTAAATTAGCTTGCTTTTTATACCTTCCAATAGAAATTAAAAGCCGTTCTTTTTCCTTAAAAATTTTTTCTGCATTAGTATAAATTTCCGACTCGATAAATTCTCCGTGAATTTTATCTAAATCTTGGAAATCTCTTGATACTTTCATTTTATAAAGTTCAAAACCAAAATAATTGAATTTCATATGTAGTTTTTCGGATTTATCTTTCATATCATGTTTTCTAAGATAAATACATACATATACAGTTATCCTTTCCTCATAGTACATTCTGATTATCTCTAAAAAAGGCAGTTCTTGCGTTGCAGGTTTTTTTCTAAAACATTGTATAATTTTTCCAATTTGAGATGTGTTTGTTGCCTGTGACTTTTTGCTCATTTCGATAATTTTTTCTCTGATTTTAAACAAAATAGCTGTAATTTCATCTAGGTCTTTGTTTAAAGTCGGTATTGTTTTTTTCAATAAATAATTTGCTTTCATTGAAGTTTTAAAAATACAGTCTTGGAGCGTAATGAAATCTTTTGGTTTACTTTCTAATTCATTTGTAGAAGTAAATGAGTCAATACTTTCAGGAACCTTTAATTTCTCGAGTTTGTTAGAATTCTCCTGAGGCTGAGGCTGAGGCTGAGGCTGAGCTTCGATGCTTGATTTTCATGTTCATTGTTAAATAAATCTTTATGTTCTTCATTTAAACTCAAACTTCCCATAGGAGTTTCAATATATGAATAATCAAGCGATTCGGCGCAATATATTCTATTTTTAAACAAAAAATGATTGATAAATATCAGATAAAAATATACTTTGACACTTTTTAAATGCACCATCTTATGGGTAAATTGTAATGCTTCAAAATTGATGTTGTTTTGATCGGTCATTAATACTTGCATTTTATGGGTATAGACATAACTTATTTTTGAATTTTTTTTCTGAATCATTAAACGACATATAATTTTTTTAGGAAATATTGGCAAGAAATTTTTAAGACATACTAGCTGTTGTAAGCTATTTTACTTATAAGATTATTAATACAACAAATTTTTATAAAACATTTTATTGGGTTACTTAAGTCTATTTTTGGTTTTAATTCGCTTCATTGTATAAGAGAGTTAAGAGATCTTTTCTCCCGCAGTTGCTTTTGGGATCTTCAGGGTTTAGTTTATTCCCTGGTACTTGCGGCTCGGATCTGTTAGATAGAATAATTTTCTCTTCAGGCCTTAAAGATCCTCCCGGTATTAATATAGACCAGTGGTTCTCAGCCTTTTTTTTCCCGCGGCACATTTTTGACCATTTTGAAATTTGGCGGCACACAAAGATAAAGCCGAAAAATATATTCTTCATAAAACACTGCATAAAATGTTTACAAATAACTTTTTTATATACGTAATGATCCAATATATACTTAGGCAATGTTTAAACATTTAATAACAAGTTAATTTCAGACAATTTTTTAAAAAAGTTCGATATATTGTATTAATGTTGACATCGCAATATATTGGTCAAAATTTGGCGGCACACTTATGAAATTTGACGGCACACAAAAGTGCCGCGGAACATAGGTTGAGAATCACTGATATAGACCCAGAAAATAACTCTCCTCCTGTTCTTCTTTTTCACTTACCTTCCTTCTCTCCTACTCTTGCTCCTCCTGCGCTAGAACACACCAGCTTATTCAGTGCTCTCTCTAACTCTTCCTCTCCAGCTTCTTCCTAGTCGAGCCCACGCCTTCAATCCAAAGAGATACTCTCCAAGGTTTTCTTCCGCACGACTGACTGGATGTACGCTTCCAAGGTAGGCTAAACATTAAGCTCTTGAATGTACTTCTTGTGGTAGCTCGTCACTACTCCGTCCCATGTCATTTCATAAGGCAAAGGTGAGCAACGCGGTCCAAACGGGCTACGAGTGGCCCCCATGGTTCATTGAACTTAAGTTATTTTTTAAATGGATGAAAACAAAATAATGGAGAGATTTAAATATGATAAGTTGATTTTTAAACTCATAAACTTTATTTACTTAATAGAATTTGTAAAATCGATGTCTAATATTTATTTAAAAATTGCTTCTACTAAACTTTTAATTTAGAATATTACGGCCTTAACATCTAAAATTGGCCTCCGATCAAAAAATGTTACTCACCCTTGGTTTAACCCCTTGACGACCAAGCAAGAAAATTTTTTTTGTGCCACAAACACCAAGGAAAAACTGAAAAGAGCAAAAAAATTTGAATCTTTTAAAAAGGTAATTTTTAGTTTTAAAAAAACAATTGCAAGACAATAGATATTTAGCTGAAAAAAAAATTATAATTTGGTTAATAAAGATTGCTTAAAATAAGTTTTTTAAAGCTAAGATAACCAAACGAAGACTTTTATGTCTTTTTTTAGTGTTTTAAATATAATATTTTTATGTTCAGTTTTTTATTTCTATTTATTAAAAGAGAATAAACTAAAACATTTTAACACTTATCCTAGAAAAGAAGACACAATATAAACTTTTTATTGCAAAATCATCTAAAAAATAATGTTCTACCTTTATTTTGTTAAATTTAAACTATGTTTTACAATTTTAGTCATTTTTTCCATCACGAGTCCAGCTCGTGATGGTCGTCAGGGCACAAATTCTTGTCACGAGCTGGACTCGTGATGGTCGTCAGGGCACAAATCCTTGTCACGAGCTGGACTCGTGATCGGTCGTCAAGGGGTTAAAAAGAAGGAAAAAATGGGAAAGTAACTAAAACTGAAGGAAGCTTATATTAATGAAGTAGCTAAAAATAACTTACGTAAACATAACTTTGAATTATGGACTAGTTTACTTGGCGAGAAGAAATTTACCTAATTGTTGTACAGTTCGTAGCATAATCTTAGGATACACTTTTTTTTTGAAATACGTTACTGTTTTTATGCTTAAAAAAAGTAAAAAATACCTTGTAAGAAGTATTAAATCATTACTGATATAGTTATAATATTTATTTTGCTCGAAATGTCGTTAACCCCACTTTTTTTAAATTTTAAAATTTATATCAAAAAAGGTGGTGCAAAAGGTAGAGCAATTTTGGGCTTGGAGGGAAAAATCCCTTAAAAAGGTGTAAAAAACTTTTTTTTATATTCCCCTAAATAAGTAAAGGAAGATTATTTACTGAAGCTGAGAG
>DWJA01000010.1:0-20869 GCA_018248675.1 Gesta gesta | reverse complement strand
TCATATTCGAACCTCAAAAAAAGTTTATAGGATCTCGGAGAATTTACAAAAGATTTAATATATCTCATTGTCTTGTGTTGTAATTTAACATATCTTAATTTTGTGAATTCTAAGTAATAACAATCCATTGCAAAGTAATCAGCATCCGAGTAAATTCCATTTTCATCTTCAATAGCAATATTGACTTTAGAAAAATTTCCTTTATCGGTTATAGAATATATTTGGTTTTCTCTTAAGAAGTTGTTTTTTAATAAATAGACCTTTTTTATCTCTATTGATTTATTTTGTTTTGCCAAAATGTAAAAATTCAGAAAGACTAATGATTTCATAGGATTTAATGGACCTTCTTTATAAATTTAAAAAATGATTTTTTATTGATGATTATCATAAAAAATCTAAAGAGAAAATGCTTAAGAAGATACAATATATTAAAACTAAGCCTTATTATTTTATAAAATGATGCAAAATAATGATAAAAAACATGATCCTTGTTTTTATTGATAAAAAAAATCTGACTGTTTTTTTAAATCAAAAACTAAAATCATCGTTATTTTAGCAAATACAAATCTTTTAAATGTCTTTTAATAACATAAAATTGCATTAAATAAACTAAAATGAACCTTAAGCCACGTCAGTGATGTCAGAGTAAAATGGCCCAGTGAATCAATTTTTTAAGTTTTAAATTTTCTTGTGGGTAACTCAAAAAATTTTTACCAATTCGAAAAATCCATACAAAAATTTCGTTTTGAGACATTGTAAGGATTTTATGAAGAAAAACAGATTTACAAAGTTTTGAACAAGATTTATATGTATTTGTGAACCGCTAACAAGTTTTGATTAAGATGTGGTCAGATTTAATACCCTTAAAATTCTTTAAAAAATTAGAAGTAATTCACTTAATTGACATCAATGAGCTATGTTATTACCTTTATAGTCAGCAACAAGCACAAATTGTTTTTATTAAATGGTGGCTTTAACATAATAAAATATATTTAAAGAACTGCAAATGTAGAATCAATTAGTTATAGCCTAAAACTGTTATCAATAATATTTGTCGCAAATTTACTATTCGGTAAGTTCTTGCTTTTAAAGAATTTAACTTAACCAACCATCTGCTTTCTTACCGTTATTGTTAACAAAAGCAAAAACAAATTTACTAAAAATATCTTAAAAAACTGTCTCGAAAATTTATAAATAGTGATAAAATTAAACTCAAACATATAAATTCTGTTTCAAATATTTTATGCAAATCAAAATAAAATATAACGTGTATAATAAATTTTTTTTATTAAATTCACGTTTACAGTAATTTCCGAATAGTGTCACAAAGCAGTTTTTAAAAAGACACAGAAAATGTATGACAACATAAAATAGAAATTAAGTTTGTAGAACTATCTTAAGTTTTATTTTGCTTATCTAAATATTGAGAGTAACTTGATTTAATTATCAGTATTTTATTAGAACAACTTGTATGCATAGATAAAATCAAGTACGGTCAACTGCACTATTACGCGGTATTTTTATAACGCGTTACGAAAAATCGCTTAATAATGGTGTTGATTATACATCAAACTAATAACATACAGATTTTTTTTGCTTTGGTCATAAACTCTACAAAAGATGAATAAGATTTCCATAATGCCGTATTTTAAAAAACCACCGTTTTTTAAATTTCATTAGCAATTTTTTGTAAATCTTTATGATTTTTCTGGATGCGAACTTAACTGTAAAAATCATGAATAAGTTCATAATAACCGGTTAATACTAACAAACACCGTTTTTCAACACACTTTTCCAAAAATGAGTTTAATTTACTTAAAATTTTTTAAATTCCACTTTTTTCATCATAAAACATATTATAAATTACTGTCTGCCTTTTCATGACATCTATAAGATCTTTTTGTTCTTCAATATATTTATCCACCACACACGATTTTTTACCGTTTTCTGAAACATTCTTCAATGTGCTAAAATCTTCATTGGCCTTTCTAATAAAAAAGTTTTTGTATGCAGGAGATTTAAATTCCTTGACTATTTCTAATAATGAGTTATATATTTCAACAGCTTTACTCGGAATCATTGGGGCTTTAACCAAATAAGTTATAAAAGATTTTAACCCGTATAACTATTAACAAACTAACAAATAAAAAACTTTTAATAATTGCATTTATTATTCACTTAGATACTCCAAATGTCTCTTAGAATGTTCAATGCATTCTTTCTTCTTTGTTCTATTGTAGATATAATCACAAGTATAACATTTAACAATTCGTTTCGGACCAAAGTCATTCCTTGATAAAACTCTTTTTTCTCGAACTTTAGCTCCTCTACTTTCATTATCTCGTATAATTCTTTTATTATTTTCTGGTTGGTATGACTTGTAACTTACTTTCATAATTAATGCAATTTCTTAGATTTATATCAGAGCATGAACGCATAGTCAATGCAATCACAAAATATCTTTTAAATTTTCTACTTCATCTTTAAATGATTTTAAAACTGTTCTCTTTTTTTCTAAAACATTAACTGTCTTCATAATTTTGTTTTCAATTTCTTTAAAATATCCTATAACTTCTTTATTTGTATTTACATAGTCCAAATATTCATTTGGCACATATTTTTTATCTACTGAATCCACCAATGAGTTGCAAAGATTAACGAAAGTTTTTAAAGAATCAACAGGGAAATTTGTATTGTGTCTATTTTCTGTTATTTTAATTAATTCTTTAAGAGTTTTTAATATTTTTTCTATTATAATTGAGCTATCTTCTCCAATTTTGAATATAATTTTGTCATTTCTTCTGTATGTTTTCATATTTAAAGGGCAGTATTTTTAACCAACTCAATAAAAAATGTTTTAATAACCTTTTATTTTATTAATAACAAGTAGCAAGATAGACTTAAATCATTCCTCAAAATATTTTCTTAAAGTGTTAAACCCACCAAGATGTTTGTCTTTTAAATTACAGAAAATATTAAGTAAATCATTAACTTCATTTTCATGGTTGTTTTTAGTGCTAACTATTTCTTTTTCTATTGCTTTCATTTGATTGTAATTAATTTCAATTTTACTTTGCATTGTGGACCTTTGAGCTGAGAGTTTTTCGTATTCAACCTTGAGATTAGACATTTTTTCTGAAATGTCGTCTGTAAATCTTCTGTCTAATTCTTGTAAATTGCTTAATTTTGATTCAACGTGGCCTATTTGTCTTTCAAGATGATTTAGTCTAATTTTACATACGTTAATAGATGATTCAGTGTTACTCATTTCACTTCCAATATAATCTATCTCTCTTCTTAAACCATCAATGCTTTTATCACACTCTTTAATACTCCTTGATAAACTTAAGATCGTTTACATTTCATCACAGAACAGTCCAAGTTCTTCAATCTTGCTAATATATTTAGATCTACAAAGTTCTAATTCTTTTAAGGATTCACTCTCTTTGTTAACCAATTGTTTCATTTCTTTTAAAAGTGATATTAATTTTGTTGGATCTTCTACGACTTGAGAAGACAGACACGCTATGTCCTGTTTAATATTCATAATTAATAATTGAAGAGAGTTAAGTTTATCATTTTTCTCATCTCTTTCTAACTTAAATTGTTCTGTTTCGGATACAAGTGCTTTTTGAACCTTAAGAACTTCTTTAAAATTACTTTCTAGCTCTTGGATCTCTTGTTCTAATCTTAAACGTTCTCCATTTTGCATTTCGTATTTCTCTGTACATTTTTTTAATTCTAATTCTTTACTTTTGATTTTGCTTTCAACTTCCCTTTTTAATATTTCTCTTTCTTCACTTAATCGATACATTTTCTCATAAACATGTTTTTTACTATCTCTGTACATGCTAAAATTAATAACAGAACTCAACAAACCTATTAATCGTTTTGTATCAGGATTAAAATCTTTTAAACTAAAATCCTCAACACCTATCTTACACATAAAATTGTACATTTTCTTATACATCATAATTAAACAAATAGCATCTTCTTGTTCTTCAACGTTTATATCACTCAAGAAATCTCCAAATGAACTCTGAGATGTGTAAACATTTAAAATTCCTTCATATAATGAAGTAATAAATTGGTAAGAAGGTTTTAAGAGATCTCCTTGTTTAATCATTATATCTAATTCAGAGAAATACTGGATTATTTCTTTGACTGGTAAGTCAGGAACTTTTGTTGTCATGGGTATTGAAAATAAAAACCGTTATAAAAAAAATATTTTGGCAAAAAACTTGTTGAAACTTTATTACTTAGCTATTTCATTGCAAACAAAGTGGATGTAACTCAAATCATAAGAGGAATTATTAAAATTTATCTCTTTCAATAATGTATTGATTTTATTCTTTTCTAATAAAATTTGAATAATTTCGTGGATGATTTTCTCGTGTGTTAATCTGAAAATATCGAAGATGTTTTCGAAAAGATTCGATTTTTGATCTTCATCTTCTGAAATAAATACAAGCAACCACTTTTTAAGATCTGAATATTGTTGTTCTCTTAAAAATGATGTTAAATTTGTGTTCTCATTTACACTTGTTTTCTTTATTTCAAAAATATATTTGGCATTCTTATGTTCATCAGCGTCCAAATTAGGAAATAAAAAACTTTTTGATTGTTCTATAATTGTTAAAATTTTAAATTCCTTTGAACTAACACTCTCATAACGCCTAATTAAAAGTATAAGACAAAAAAGAGCATTATTAAACAACTGCACGTTTTGAGAGTTGCATTCAATTTTCAACATTTCTAAAATAAACGACCTAAATTCTTCATTCATTTCAATGCTCTCTGTTTTGTTATAAACTACCTTAAATATTCTTAAACTGTTATTTTTAACTATCCACGAGGTGCTTCCTATACCTCTAAAACATAGATCAAGCAATTCAATTGTTAAAGTAAAATCATCTATTATTGAAAGAAGTATAGAAAAATTATGGTACAAAATGTTTTCACATTCATTATGAAATCTACAATCCATATGCGCTTTAATATTCTTAATTGCTAAATTTAAGGAAAATTTCTTATTTTCATATGATAATGATTTGAATAAGATGCCCAATCCAGCACTTTTACGGATCCAATTATTATTATACTTTGATGTATCTATTAATTCATGTATCTTTGCTTCTGAAAGATTGACTTTAAGATCTTTTAAATATTTGTTTATTGTCAAAATTACACCAAGATCGTCTATATTAAGTAATGTTTGTATTAAAACGTTTATATCTTGTTTTAAATAATAGTAAACACATAATTCCCTTATTATTCTATGATCATGAGAAGTTAATAGATCTTTTGTGATAAATTTATTTCTAATTTGATCAATTAGTTCATTTGAACTATCAGACTGAAAAACAATAAAGAAACGTAATAAATTATGACAAAGGTAAATACTACGTCCATCAGCAAACTCTTCCACCTTCACTCTCGACACTTCTAGGAGATTTTTTATATCAATCGACTTTTCATTGATATAATCAAAAAGAAAATCAATGTTATTGTATTTATTTTCTAGTAGTATTTTCTCTATATCTTCTGCAGTAAAATTTACGTAGTTAACAAACATTTTTGAGTAATTCCGAACTACTTGTGATTTGTCAAAAACAGCTCTTATGATTATATCCTGAGAACATTTATTGATCATCTTAGTGACCTCAAGTAATTTAAGGCCAAGCAGTCTTCTATAAGGAAAAATTGAAGTTAAAGAATGTTTTATGAGGTTTTTAAATGATGTCAGTATTTCGGTACTAAATTTTTCATAAAGTTTTTTGACCTTTGAAACAATCGTATCGATCATTTCTAGATCCTCATTATATTGATTGCATTTTACAAATTCATACAGCACATTTGAAGATTCTATGGACTCTAAAAAAACTTTTCTTAAAGTAATCGAAGGATTATAAGCCCATGATATGTTGTGAGAAGTTCGTAAGAATGGTATATCAAAGGGTATTTTTAAATTTAAATATTCTTTTAACACGCCTTTCTTATTTTCCATGCCTCTATATTCATTAATTATTGATATTAAATTAATTAATCCCAATTCTGTATAATTCACAGGCAAAAAATCAAACATTTCTAAATCTAATATCAATAATGTTTTCCGTAAATATTTATAGTTCATGAAATTCATAGTTTGCAAAAATTTAACAATTAAAAAAACATTAAAAGTAATTTCACGTTTTATGCCTGGGTAAATAATGCTTGCTATTGTGTTATCTAAATCGATCTGAGAATCAGAAGGCCCATTCTTTAAAAATATGTTCTTTGTCCACAAACCATAACGTATAATGAAATCTAACGGTAAAACTTCAAAATAATGTTTACTATTAGACATTAGAGTAAAAATTTGAACCAAAACACCTCTAAGAAATTTATAACACCAGTAGTTTTTACATTTTTGAATTATTTGTAACTCATCAGAATTATTTACTCCTTTTATTGAAAGCTTTTTAATTAAATTAAAAAGAACAAATAAAACGTCTTTGTCCTTACTTTCCGATTTAAATAAAAATTTTAAAACTTTTTCATCACATTGGTTAATTTTGACATTAATAAAAATTAATCGTAAAAATAATTTTTTGTCTTCTAACGTCAAAAAACTATTTAAACTGAATTCATCATGAGGAACATTTGAATTATCGGATATACAATCTTCAATGCTAATATTATGTTTTTGTATATATTTAACGGCTTCTTTGTACACAGATTTCATTGAGGGTGTGAATTTCATCATTATAAATTTTCGCTTTTTTAATATGCCATGGATTTCAATACTGATTTTAAAATTGTCAATATTGAAGACTATTCACTAAAAGATTTAATTAGTAAGATCAACGATCATTTGGAAGAAGGTGAAAACCAAATAGATAGTGTTCAGAAGATATATTTTGAAGAGTTAGTATCTTATCTAACAAAATTATTAAAGAGAAAGAAAGAGAATAAGTAAAACAAATTATAAATAAACCTTTAAAATAGATTCAAAACTGTAATTTATTTATTCGTAAGTATCTAATTGGCCATTTCACAAATAACTCAGCCCCACAGATGAAAATTTCTCTTGAATCTAAACAAGTTTTTCAAGGAGGGATTTTTTCTGGAGTGTTTAATATTGAAAATGGCTTTGAATTGATTTACGATTATATTACATGTAATGTAGAAGGTAAAGTGTATACACCCGGATATAAAATTACAATAATGAGCTCTCCTTATAAAATTCTCAACTTCGAAAACAATACAGCCACTTTAATATTTACTGTGCCAATCGAAGCTCCACCTACTTTAATAGAAGAAAAATATCAAATCATTTACAATATCTATCTTTATATTTATCATGGAATAGAAAAACAAAAGTTAAAATTTCCTTTTATTATAAACAGTTCTTATGTTTATAATAAGTCTTTAACTCATAAATTATTTATTGAGGATGATATGATGCGTTTTGATGATTCTAAAGAAACACAATTTCAAACTATTGTAAATAAAATGAGAACTTACGATACAAAGTGTAATATGGATGATTCTCTTATGGATATTGTTAGAAGTAAAGTGGAAATTTTTAAAAATTTTGATATTTCAAATCAGATTGTTAATAACGACCAAAACGGAGATATATGGTTTTACGTTAAAAATGATATTTTAAACTTGGAAAATAATGAAATTTCTATCAATATTAAATACGAAGATGAGATTTATGCATCTCTACATTATAGAAAATATATCAAAGAGATTTTGTATTTAAAAATTTTTGTTCTTAAGAATTTTCAAGAACTAAGCATATTTTTAATTAAAAGAATCAATGAGGAATTTGATGAAATGTTTTTTATAGATCGTTATGATTTCAATGATTGTCTTTATAAAGCTTTAGAAATTCCTGTACCTAAAAATTTATCATTTTCATTCAAATCAAATTTGTTTGAAGTAGAATATCATTTACAGATTCATATCGATGGTGTATGCTGCAAATTGCCCATAATTTTAATAGATAAAAACTCAAATATAGAATTATCATAAACGTTTAAAAACTTTTTTTATTCTGTTGTCAAAAACATAGATAGTTTATAAAAGCCTTCTATTTCAAAGAATAATTCTATATTTGTCAATTCTAATCTATCTTTTGCTGTTAACATACTATATAAATCATTTACGTACTTTTCAGAATACATAGAGATAATAAGAATATAGCTTCTGAGATAGTTAAAAAATTTTTGTGACCGCAAAGTATGCACCTGCCTTTGATGTATAATTCTTATGATTTTTAAGCATTCAAAAGCCTTGATGATAGAAGAGTCAGAACATCCGCTAAGTAAATTTAGACATTTGTAAATAAGATCAACTATATTGTCAGAAGCCTGTGTAATATTGTATTTCTCTTGATATTCAATAAGTAGAACGATTTGATATAAAGTAATCATGCTTTGTTGCAAATTTTCCATTATAATAAGAGAATTCTCTGGCAATGATTTAGTAAAATGCCAACACACTCTGTATGATTCAAAGATCGATAATAATCCAAAAAGATACGAACTGAGACCACAAAGCTCGTAGTAATATATATTGTTCTGTGAAATAGTATTTATGTAGCTTCTAATTTCCAAATAAATAACAAATAAATTTATGTTGTATTTATTTCTATTTATATCATGTAGGACTATATAATTATGATCTTCTGGTGCTAAATTTTTCAATCTCTCCTTGCTAAATAATAATTTTAATAATTCAGTTGTATCTTCGCTTCTGCATAGAATTCTTGAAAATATCCATTCAAATGAATATCTATTCGTGATGATATCTATAATATTATTGTTAAAAGCAATAAAGCTTTTATATGTATCCTGGTTTGTAACTACATATCTCACATAGTCTCTGGCCCAATCATATTTAATTGGATTGAAAATATTAATTAAAACGTTCGATGTTAACTGTCTAGTTATGTGTCTATGTGCTTCAATATCTTCCAAATTATAATTCAATACGTAAAACATAAATTTTTCACTTTCTGTAAAACTTTTATCATTCATTTCTTCTCTATTCTTCGTCAATGTCTTTTCACTAAGCAAAGATTGATTAAATAAAACTTTATCTTGTTTGAAATGAAGAAACGACCATCGTGGTTCACTTTCATGATATTGTTGATCCATGGTATTATTCTTTAGAAAACGTTCAATCTTATCATCTGTTGTTAAAACATTGAGACAATTTAAAATAAAAAACAGATTGATCATATGTGGGTTAATGAAGATATTTTGTGTTGTTTTCTTTAATTTACCTGCAATAGGAAATGAATTTGTCTCTCCTTTTGATCAATTGGATTGATGAATTAAAAACGATACGTTTAAATTGTCCTTGTAAAAAATAATGATTTTGTAACTATTAAAGAAACAATGTCACTGTAATAGTAAAAATATCAATTTCTGTAAAAAAAATCAAATCTTTTTTAATTGATCATAACAAATAAATTTAATGACAAGAAATAAGCATAGATTTAATATGCAATCGAAGGTGTTTCTAGTCTTCATGGCTCCTGCGAGAAAATAAATTCTGGCGCCTCCTATTTTTCAAAAATCAATTCAGAACACCCAAAACGGCGGCGCCCGTGTGCATTGCCCGCACTGCATATAGCTTCTATAAAGCCCTATACACAATTATAAATTTTTAAAGCTACAAATGAGTAAATGTTTGACAGTTTACACATTTTAAAAAAAATATGTTATCTTCACTAAGTATTTAACACTCATTTGTTACTAGAATCTCGGAGGCAAGACAATTTGATTTGAGTACTTTATTTTTCTCAAAATGTAATAAATTTTAATATTTTTATTATGTGGAGATTATGGTAGTTTTAAATTGAACAGGCGGTTAAATATGTTTCTTTCTTTTCTACAGATCTATTAACAATGTATTTATTTATATATGTTGTATCTAGATTTACGGTAGTTCATTTTAACATACAGGGCGTTTTGTTTCTTTTGTGTAAAAGACCTTTTTGAAATTAAACTTTAGTTTTGAATAGCTAGAATATAAATGATGGATTAATTATTTTAAAGATGAGGAGGTATTTGGATATTAATATTTTTTTAGATATATCGAAATAAATTATCGATCAATCATTTAAAATTTAAACGAAAACTATTTGAATTTTTGTATTATAAATATCGCATCATAAATAAACTTAAAGATTTTATTCAGTAGCTAAAAACATTGCTAGTTTATGACAGTCTTCAATATCATAAAATAACTCAAAATCATTTATAACTGTAATTACACCATTCGAGGATAACATATTATGCATATCGTCAATATATCTTTCAGAGTAAAGAGAAATAGGAAGAATATAGGTTCTAAAATAATTGAAGAACCTTGTTGTCCTTGGGGTAATAATTTGATTTTTAATCGTTGTTCTTACCATATTAATGCATTCAAATGCCTTCTTAAATGTTAAAGCTGGTTTTCCACTAATTAATTGTAAACTTATGATAAAAAGATCATCAAGTTCAAATGATAAAAAATAAAAATTATATCTCTCACTGTTGGCAACAAGTCTAGTGCAGTAATACAAGGTAACTAGACTTTCTTGCAGGTTTTTCATTGAAAGAATAACATTTCTAGAAAATACTGAAGTTCCAGCCAAATACGCTTTGTATGATTTGTACACTGATAATAGTCCAAAAAAATGAGTACTTACGCCACAAAATTCATAATAATAGATATTTGCTTGAGGAATAGTTTTTAAAAATTTACAAATTTCTTGATAAACAACAGATAAATCCAACAATGTATCTTTTGCTTTTAAAAAAGATGAAACTGCACTGATATATGCTTTTGGAGAATGAAAATTTTTTATCTTTTCATCACAAAACAATAATTCTAATAGATTAACAGTTTTTTCATCATTGTAAAGTGTTTTAGTGAGCGCCCATTCATACGAAAAATCTTCTGTAATTAAATTAATAATATTATTGTTAACTGAACGAATATTTTGGTACGTTTCTTGTTTTGACACAAAATATTTCACATAGTTTTTAGCCCATTCATAAGTTACTGGGTTATAAATATTTACCAAAATATTTGTGATAAATTTTTTTACAAAAATATCGTGAACATCCTTGCTTTCTTTATTGTAATTTAAAACGTAAAACATAAAATTTTCATTCGAGGTAAAATTTCTTATATCAAGTTTTTTCCTATTATCTTTCAATAGCTCATCATTGAACACTACTGCTTCATTTAATGTCTCTTTAAGCAAAACAAACCTCCAGAGAGAGTTGGTATTAATTGGTTCTACTTTATCTCGTTCTCCTGTAATCGAAAAATCCCCATTTAAATTTAGTGGTGTATTGTCTAAGAAGTCTGCTTGAACTTCATCTATTGGTAAAAAATCATTTTGATCAGATGCAAGAACATTTAATACTGTCATTAAAAAAGTGAAGATCATATTAAGGATGGTCCGATTTTTTTGAAAAAATGTTTGCTATTTACTTAATATGGTGCAAAATAAACAAATTAGGTAATTTCGATATTTTTTGTCTGCATGCTAAATTAAGAATTAAAAATGATAAGGAAAAATTAAATAGTCAACTACATATACAAACGTATTAAATTCATTAATTTTTAAATTTTTTTTTCATTTTACCATAATTAATTAAAAGACTTTTTTAAAAAAATAAATGGCTGTTAGAATTATTTCATATCCATTTAACATTTACATCTCAAAAAACTATTCCTTTAAATTAGTTATTGAAAAAAAAAATTTAAACATTAGAATTCAAATGTGTCTATTTAAAAAGTAAAATTTTTGATATATACTTTCGTTTTTATTACACTCGTGATAATCAATTAGGAATAAAAAACTTTTGATCATAGTTATTAATGTACCTTAAGAAATATTAACATTCAAAAAAGGTTTATTACGGTATGTTTTAATCAGGTTACTATTTATATATTAAAAGAAAGTTTTACTGGTAATAGTAGTCTAATAAACTAACAAAGGAAAGGAAAAACGAATGATGGTGTCATTTTAATTCATGAGCAAAGACATCTGCAAAAGTTGTAGTATGAAAGCAAATCAACGTTACAATTCTCAAAAACCATCTCTTAAAACTATTTAATACAAGAAAAAACAGTAATATGTATTTTACTTTTTTTTTTACTTTATTTAAAACTAAATTAAATCATTTATTATGTTACTAGAAACATAGTCAATTTATAAAAATCTTCAATATCATTAGATAAATTAGAAACAGTAATAGTAGGCACGTCCTTTTCTAACTTCAGCATGCTATAAAGATCGTCAATATATTTTTCTGAATAAAGCGAGAAAGGAAGAATATAAGTTCTTAAGTGGTTAAAAAAATCTGTTGTTCTTTTTGTGTTGATTTGAAGTCTTAGTATCTTTCTGATCATATCTATACATTCAAAGGCTTTATTTATTGTGGTGGCTGTGCAACCACCAACTTTTTGCAAACATTTAGAAATAAGTTCATTAATGTTTTCAGTCATAAAGTTTACGCCATAATTTGCTCTGTATTCAATAACTCGCACACAATAATACAAAATTAACATGGCTTCTTGCATCTTTGACATTGTTTCAAAAGCATGATTTGGAACTGTAGAATTAGAGGCCTTATATGCCCTGTAAGAAGTAAACATGGATAATAGCCCGAAACTATAGGTGCTAACACCGCTAAGTTCATAATAGTAGATATTGGTATTGGAAATGATTTTTAAATGTTTTAGAATCTCCAAATAAACAACAAATAGATTCATTTTAACATTACACTCAAGTGTAAATCTAGAAATGAAATCAAAAAATTGACTTTGAGAATAGGCCTCAAGCATTCGATTGGAAAATAATGATTCTAATATACTGAGAGTATCTGCATCTCTGCAAAGTATTTTCGAAAAAGTCCATTCAACAGAATATTTGTCTGTTATCAAATTTATAATGTTGTTGTTAATTATTCTGATATTGGGAAAAACTTCTTTTCGTGATATAACATATTTTACATAAATTTTGGCCCAGTCGTACATTGTTGGATTAAAAACGTTTACAATAACATTAGATATAAACTGTTCAAAAAACTGATCATGTATTTCTTTATTGCCCGCATTATAATTTAGAATGTAAAATAAAAACTTTTCACTTTCTTCAAAATTTCTAGGATCAAGTAGAATTCTATTATCTTTGCACAAGTCTTCTTCAAATTCTACTGGTCCTTCAAACATATCTACGTTAAGTAATGTCGATGTCCAAAGTGGCTCAATGCCTTCATTTCTTCTTTCATTTAGTTCGTTTTTTTCCAAAAATGCTTCAATACAATCAGTAGCTAATATATTCATTGCTTTCAATAAAAATAATAAAATCATAATCGGGTGATTTAAATTGATGATTGTTAAATCTATTTAAATTTAACAAAAAACAAAAAACATTTTTTTTATAGACTTAACAATTGATTTTCTATTTGTTTTAAGGTTAAATAGTACCAATTTAACCCGATATGTTTTTTACGGATTTCCTTTTTAGTCATTATATTTAACTAACATATATTGATGGCATGTTTATTTGTTATATTTTTGATTAAAATGTTAATATAACAGAATAAAATGTCATTACAATCTTAAAAGATTGTTACCATTCAACCTATTTTTGTATCAAATGATCAAATTTATTTTGATATTTTTTAAGCAAAAGAAGTAAATTTAAATAAACTAAGAAGTAAATCTTGTTAATTTTTATAATCATCATATTTTTATAAGTTAACGATATATTTTAACATTAATAAAACCGATTTTGCAATTATATTCAAATGAGGTAAATTAATATTTTCTCCATATGATAACCGTTGATCTTCAAGGAATGCTTTTAAAATCTATAGAATGTTTTTAGAAGTTTCTCTTGATAAAAAATATTGGTCGACTTATCTTTTGTGGCTAGCCTAGATTTATAAAGTGTATAAAATGGATTAAAGAAATTTTTGACAAAAGAAAAAGCACATTATTGTCGATATCGGTCAGGATGTTACTTCGAAGCAAAGGAATAATTATAAAATTGGTATCTCTCTTCTAAAATATTTACTCAAATACCTTATCAGGATTTGGAATCAATAATATGAGAGATCACACATAATTTGCATATGATTGGTGCTATCGGCGAAATGTTTTAAAAAAGATACCGCATTGTGTCTGCACAAAATCAGGATCTGATCTTTAATTTGATTTTTACCCCGATATATTTTTTGATATCTTGGTTTGAAGCTTGATCTTGATTTTTTCTCGATATTAATTCTTTTGTTGTCGATATTAATTCTTTTGTATCTGGTGTTTCAATCTTTAGGTAGTTAAGTTAATAAGGTCATTGTTTTTCTCTGTGATTATATAAATGGTTGATATTTCATTCCACAGCATAAAAAAAATTGTTCAACATTATAAAAAATCTGCAAATTATTAGGTTTAAGTCCAAAAATGTCATAAAGCCATCAGTACGCGTTAATAGATTTATAGAACTTATTTTTTAATTTATTCGAAAAGAAGATCATTATTATTACGAGGCAAACGAGGGGTATTTTTTGATGATATCTAAAACATATAAAAATAAGAACCTGATCCGACCAACAAACATCATGATATATAAACACATAATTCGCTGTCATTTTTAACAAAATAAATCGTTTAATATATGGTATTTCGTTATATCAATCATTTTTTTAATATCAAAATAAAATCGAACATCTTTGAAAAACTATTTTTTAATTAAATTATAGAAATTTGTTTATAGAATTTAATCGATATCATTTCACATCAAAATTAAAATGATATAAAAAATAATAATGAGATATAAGGAATTTTTAATCAGAAGGGATGAAATTTAAAGATATGAACCAAAAAAATTTATCAAATACTGAACTTCCGTCTCAGGTTTTAGAAATTTATAATGAAAAAGTATGTGCATCCCAAAAATATTTTTGCCCGAAAGTCTGGTTAAAAATTAAAGAATTGAAAGATGAAGATGTAAAAGAAGAATATTTGGCATATTTAGGTTTTTTAGAAAAAACTAAAACTCTTACTATAAACCTTTACGCGGAATATGTAAATCTATTTGACCAGAACAATGGCTTATTTAGAATTAATCATTGCTACAGTATTAATGAATTAAATCAATGTGATTTCATATCTCGACCTTTTAATTCTTTTTTGGAGTTTATAAATTTGCATGTTCGAAATTGCATCAAGTTACGTACTTCTGAAGATTTTACAAGATATTTGGAAAGTTTTTACAGTTATTACAACATTTTTTTAAAAGAAAACTTTGATTTTTTGGGAATTAATGATCTTAAACAACTTGAAATGAGAATTAAGGACAAATCAAAAATTTATCATTTTGAAAACATTGATTTCCAAATTGAAAAGAAGTTTTTGGAGTATATAGCAACGATTGAATCGGTAAATTTTATGATGATTGAAAGATTGGATTTAATTCCTGAAGATCACGGAAGATATGAAGTTGAAAAAACTATAAGCGACGGTTTACAAATGTTAGCATCAAAAGTTGCTAGACTTCGAGACATTCATTCTGTAAAAAATGATACATCTACTGAACATCTCAACAAAGCCTACGATATCAGAAAAATAGATCTGGACGATGAGGATGAACTTGATATCGATTATTATGAACATCCTAGTTACCTGTATGTAGATAATTTTTTTGATATCAAAAAAGACGAGCAGAAATTTGATCAAGAAACCAGCATTTTATTAAAAAATATTTCATCCTATGATTTAACGATCAATAAAACCGATCAATCTTTAAATAAAGCCTACAGGAATGTATTTTTTACAGAAGCCGACCATTTTATTACGATAAATTCTACTGCACCTAATTTAGAGAATTTGGTAACATCAGATGATAATTTTTCTTGGTCATATTTTTTTGTTATAATTGGTGTAGGTCTCGTTACATCCCTTGTTTGTGTTGTTTTAGTATTGTATTATTATCTTGAAAAGAAAATTAAGATAGTAGAAGAAGAGGATAGAAAAATGTCTATAGAAAACATCGAACTATTAGTTAAAGAATAAACCATTATCTAAGTATTTATTTAAAAATGTAAAAGTATTATTCTGTTGCTAAAAACATGGTTAAATTATAAAAGCCTTCAATATCACTAAACAACTCAAAATTATCAAGTATTGGGCAGTTATCAATTTTATTTAACAACGAACATACGTCTTTGATATAACTTTCAGAATAAACAGAAAATGGTAGCACATAACACCTAAAGTAATTGAAATATTTCTGCGTCAGTTGCGTAGTTTGCTGTTTTTTAAGTATCGATCGAATTTTGTTAATGCATTCAAAAACTTTACAGATCAGAGGGAAACTACATCCATTTACGTGTATTAGGGATTTATAAATAAGTTCATTTATAGTGTGAGTAAAACAATTTACATTATGTTTTACTCTTAACTCAACAAGTCTAACACAATAGTATAAAATCAAAATGCTTTTCTGTATATTTTTCATCTCATATTCAGCATTGTACGGAATTGACGAATTAATTTTCCAAGATACTCTGTAAGATGTAAACATAGATAACTGACTAAATAAATATGTACTAATTCCGCAAAGCTCGTAATAGTAGACATTTGTTTTCGCAATTTTTTGCAAACATTTTAATATCTCGAAATAAACTACAAATAAATTCAATTTCGACTTCCATAAATTTGTATGTTCAAAAATTAAATCGATATATTTTCTTGGCGATATGTTTTCTAAGTCCTTTTTGCAGAATAACGAATCTAATAGCTCTTTAGTCTCTAAATTCTCGCAAAGAATTTTCGAAAAGGCCCATTCAAAAGAGTATTCATTCGTAATCAGATTTATGACATTATTGTTAATAATTGGTATGTTTGGGTACATTCTCTGTTCTTTCACGACATATCTAACATAATCATAGGCAAATTTATTGTTATTAGGATTAAATATGTTGATTAGTACATTTGATATGAATTGATTGTTAAACATATCATGAATTTCTCTATTTTGTAGATTGTAATTTAAAATGTAAAACATTAAACTTTCACTTTTTGTAAATTCTGTGTAATTAGGCTTGGTTCTATTATCTATGAATAAATAATCATCAAACTGTACCGGATTATCCGATGCACCTTTGTCAAATAATACTGATGCCCAAAGTGCTTTAGATTCGTATAAAGTTTTTTTATTAAGTCCGTTTTTCTTCCGCGTAGTATTGACACAGTTTGGTGCTTGAATGTTTAAAACAGTTAGTAAAAAAAATAAAAACATTTTAGGCTATAAATTTTTCTTTCTAGTACATTTTTAATTTACCATATTGATATTATAGCCATATTGATATTATAATTTCTTTTACAATTCTAAAGACCATAAATATGTTGTAAAAAACTAAAATACTAATCATTTAAATAATTTAAACATGTTAATATTATATTTTAGTTTTTATATGCTCTTATAAGATCAATATGATAAAGAAATGAGCCAACCAGATTTTCTTTTTTGCTAATGCATAGTTTTTAACGAACATATCTTATAAGTACATGTTAAGAATTAACTTAGACCAATGAGTCTAAAATTTTACGAAAAAATTTACCCAATACGGCGATATTAAAAATAATGTACAGTTTTGAAAAAGATTGATTTACCAAAAATTAATGTTATATGATCTTTAACTAATTATAGAAAGAAGTTAAAGTATTTAAAAGCTACAAAATACACAATTTTTTTTTGATAAATTATGTTGTTTTAATTTGTTTTTCTCATAAAAAAACAGGCACAAAACTTTTATTTTGTAGACAAAAACATTGTTAATTCATAAAAATCTTTCATATCATAAAATAGATCATAGCTATCAGTTTGAGGTGCAATTTTAACAGTAGTTAACATAGTATGTAGATCGTTAATGTATTTTTCTCCGTTGATTGCAATTGGAAAAATATAAGTCCTAATATAATTAAAGAATTCTTTTGATAACTCAGTAGACTCATATTTTTCTTGGTTTATTCTTATCATATTGATGCATCCAAAGGCCTTTTTGCCTGTCGCTATTGAACAAGCACCAGCTTTTAGCAAACACTGAAAGATCAAATCATTAATCTCGTAAGAAATATAATTTCCAGCGGTTCCGTGACTGTTTAAAACAAGTCTTACAACATAGTATAATGTGATCATGGATTCATTCATGTTAGCCATTAAATAAATAGCATTATTCGGTAATAACGTATTTGTAACTCGGTATGCTCTGTATTTTGTAAACATAGACAACAAGCCAAAAAAATATGAACTAATACCACAAAGTTCGTAATAATATACACTCGTTGTAGGAAGACATTTCAAATATTGTAAAATCTCTAAATAGACCACAAACAAGTTCAACCTTATTTTTCTCTTTGATAAAAGATTAAAAACATGATCTATGTACAATTTTGGCGAGTTTTGTTTTACAGTTTCTTCTTTAAAAAATTCTTCTAGAATATAAACAGTAGTGTAGTCTTTACAAATTATCTTTGAAAACGACCATTCAAACAAAAAGTTATCAGTTATCAAAAAAATGATATTATTGTTTAATGCTTGGATATTTTTAATCGAATCTCGTTTTGACATCACATATCTCACATAATTTTTAGCCCAATCGTATTTAAATGGATTTAAAATGTTAATAATAACATTAGATATAAATTTTTTGTTCAAATTCTCATGCACTTTCTTATTATCAAGACAGTAATTTAAAATGCTAAACATAAAAAATTCACTTTCTGTAAATGATTTAACGTTTAATCTACGATTATTATCCTTCATCAGATTTTTCTTAAAATTAAATTGCTCTTTAATTCCTATACTTTTAAGAAGAATGTTTGTCCATGGACTTTCAAACTCTTTTTCTGGTCTTATGTTCAGTTGATTTGCTTTTAAAAAATCATCCTCGAAAAAAGTTGCTAGAATATTCATGATCAAAAGTAAAATCATTTTAGGGTTAAAATTGATATTCTATAATTTAATTTTTAATTTACCAAATACGTGATCTTTTTTTTTGACTTTTATATTATATGCTCGAAATTAAAAAAACATTGTAACGTAGGAGAATTGCCGCAAGTATTTGAAATTTTTTAGTTTTTTGGTAAATAAATTGTGAGCCATTAACCTTACACATTTTATTTAGGACGCCAAGGTGCTTGAGTTTTTTTTAACATTTATGTTTTTGTTTAATTGACACAAAAATAGTCGTTTAATCATAGTTCTTTACTCATATTTTTTTAGTAGACAAACAATTTGCTATTTGACAAAATAAATAGTTTACTAATATGCCTGTGTTTTTCTAAGCATTTTAATTGGTAAGTATGGCACCTTTCCTTTATAAACATGTAAATAAAGAAAAACTAAGCATTTGAAAATTACTGTCATCATCTATTTTGATTTATTTTCAGAGTTTCAAAGCAAGAAGGATAAAAAAGAGGAGGCATCCTGTTGTAATGATATGAAGTTTATCAATTTGATTATTTTCTCTTTAATTATTTATCTTCTGTAGTTTAATGATCTTAATATCCTACTTAATTGTATAAATTAAAATATTTTTTATAAATAATGTTTTGTACGTCAAGTATTCAAGTTAAGATATTAGTGGCTGCAAGTAACCGGTACTCTCTTCGCTCGTAAACTCTTCGAGGTGTTCATTTCTACTGGAATCTAAGGAGATGCTTTTCAGCGTCTTTATCAAGACGAGAGACTAAAAATAAGCCTCGATGCGGTCGGATATACCAAGCCTTCTTTGGTGAATATCATGGTACTTTGTTATCATATCTCTAGTCACACATTCATTTTTTCCACACGCTTTCGTCTCCCATAAAATGAACAAATTCACATCTTCAACAACTCAAAACAGTCAACAAACCCGTAAGTTATTTAAAGAAGATAAAGAATGTGACAAAATTATTGAATTACAAAAAGAAAACATTAAATTAAAAGGAGAAGTTTCTATTCTTAGACAAAACATGTTAAGTTTAGAAAAACATAATTACGAATTAAGAGATGAGAAGTCTAAAAATATTAAATTAGAATGTAAAAATAACGATAAATTAAGAAGAGAGGTCTCTGTTCTACATTTACAAAATAAAATTAATGAAAATAAAATGATGGCTTTTAAAAGAAAGAAGATAGAACTTTCAATGGACATCAAATGGGCTTTACAACAAAGTGAAACTGATATCAATTTTCAATTGTATCCCTTTGAGTTTAAAAGGCTTAAATTTTTTAAAGATTATTTTTATAACGATTTTTGCCAATTTTGTACAAAGAGTGTGATCCAAGAGATTAAGCATCTTATGAAGAATTACAAGGATTTTCTAGATTTTTTTGAATTGTTTTGTTGTAAAATCGATGTTTTTAAGGAATTTTTTGTTTATTTATTTGTTAATGATCATTACATTGATAAAAAAATTGAAATTATGGAAAGTGTACCTTTAGAATGGATATTAGGAACATCAGATGATATTAATATTACAAATATACGAAAATTTATATTAAATTATCCAATTAAGATGATGAAATTTATTTATAAAATTGCAGAAAACCGCCCTTTTATTTTGAATATTATTTTAGATCGAAGTATTTTTAATGATTTAATTAGAACAAAGACGTACATTTCTAAACTTTTACTAAATAAAATTTGTAAAGAAGGTGGTTTATCTTTCATAGATCATACAAATTTACATTACTTATCACCACAGAATCTTAAAGATATTTATAAAGAAGAATATGATTCGTAAAGCAATTAAGATTATCATAAAAAATGTAAATTTAAATAATAATCTTAAAGATGTCAATGATTCTTAAGTA
>DWJA01000009.1:0-21694 GCA_018248675.1 Gesta gesta | reverse complement strand
AAATCTCTAATGGTTGTTAGTGAAAAGGGAATTGATCCTTTTTCTTTAGAAATTCTTGCTAAGGCTGGTATTCTTGCACTTAGAAGAGCTAAAAGGCGTAATTTAGAAAGACTTTTATACATGTGTGGTGGTAATATAATTTCTCAAGTTAATCAGTTGGATATTAATAACTTAGGATACTGTCAAAGAGTAAGAACAAGGATTATTGGTGAAGATAAATATACTTTTATAGAAGGTACACCTTATAAAGGATCTTGTACTATTCTTGTTAGAGGAAGTACGGAAAACCAAATTAAAAGATTAGAAAGTGCTATTAGAGCCTCTCTAAAAGCCCTGCATCTTACTTATCTTAATAAAAAAGTGGTTCCAGGTGGCACTTCTTTTTATAAAAATATGATTTCATATTTAAAAAGTCAAGAAGATAAAGTAGATGATTCGATTTTGGTTGGTTATAAAATTTTACAAGAGTCATTTACTAATATGATAAAAACTTTAATTAGGAATAAAGGATGTAATATCCATGAAGAATTGATCAATGTTATGAGAGAGAAGACACAAGAAGATGTCTATGATTGTTTGGATGTTGTCCAAGGAGTTATTACTAATAGTACGATTATAACAATGAGCCTATTGATGGTCGATGAAATTATTAAAGCCGGTAAATGTATTAAGGAAGAGAAGATTGAACAATAAAATTATATTTATTATTGAAAAGGCGTTTTATGTATCTCATTTTCTTACATAACTTTGTACAAAAAAAAATAGCTGTTTATTTATTTTTTTCGATTTCGGTTATCACAAAAACTAAGTATTTGATTAAAAATCAAAATAATTTTGGGGTCATCTGATCTTCAAATAAAAAATGATTTCATAAAGCAAATAAAAAACAGGTTATTTTCTATAAAAACGCTTATTTGAACTTGGGTAAAAGGAACATTAAACATTAAAATTATAGGATATTTAAATTATAGCATATTAGAATTGGTTTTTAATTCTCTAACACTTAATGGCCATCATCTTCGGCCGTGATCCCTTGATGCTTTAATTCAATTGATATTAAAATTATCAAATTTAAATGAAGCTGTAAGTTCTTTTTAAGTTGAAATCGCGGTCATAATCCTTTTTAGTTCATTAAAAACCGTTTAAGTTTTTTTGTTTTAATATTTTTACGTTTAAAATCCTTTCATTTAAACTTTTTAATCATCTTCCTCGTCGTAATTTAAAAATTTATATCAGAAAATAAATTTTTAATCATAAGTTCAAAAGTTGTCTAGATCATTGAAGAGTCTTATACTCATTTTGCAATGTGAAATTTATTCTTTTAAATATAAATAAAAGCATTTTATCATTTGTTTTATGTTTATTAATAAATTTAAAGGTTTATTTCTTTGTTTTATTTAGCTTTCAGCTTTTTAAAAAATCGTTATTTTGATCATGATAAATGTGATGTAGATCTATCTTTCTATAAATTTTAAAGATGGTTTTTAAGAAGAAATAGAGTAATCCTGTTGAATAAAAATAATCGTTTTTAATAAACTTTTTGGTTTATTAATCGTTTTGTAACATTTTGTCTTAAAATTTTATCCTAATTAAAATCATATAATTACTAGAAAATCTATGTATTTAACATGAAAAAAAGAAAATTTAGATATTCTATTTGTATCTTTAGAACTTATCAAGGCATTTTTCTAATCCATTGGCTTATTTTTTCCTTTAAAAACTAATAGAAAATAATTAATTCTTAATGGAATGATGTCAAAAATGATAAATCTAAATTGGTAAATGCCGATATGTCACATAAAAGGAATTGTAGAGGTTACTCTCCGATAAATAATATGAATAGTCAAGAATTCATTTTTCAAAAAGAGAGAAAAGAGATAAATAACCATGAAACAAATTCAGATTCAGATCAAATTGACTTGGAAGAGCATAACGAGAACTCCCTAAATAAATGCTTAGACACGAATAATGATGACGGAATATCTGAAAAATCTTCAAGTTCAGATAAAAATAAAAAAGGTAGACGAAGTCGGACTGTAATGACAACATATCAAAGCAAGTTATTACACGAGTTTTTTGAAAAAAATGCATTTCCATCAACTGAAATGAGAGAAGAACTATCGGCTTCTCTTGGAATGAAGCCTAGAACAATCCAGATCTGGTTTCAGAATCAAAGGCAAAAAACTAAAAGTAAAAAGGAGTCTGTTGTGATGTGGGAATTTAGACATAGAAATGGAGAATATAGAAGTCTTAATATCTTGGCTAATGCTGCAATTACCATGTTAATAGAAAGAAAAAAAGAATTAGATAAAAAACATTAATAAGGTGTAATTAAATCATTAGCCACATATTTTTAAAAGTTTTTTATTTATGGTACAGGTTTGTTTTTACTGGCTTATCTATTTAGAGTTCTACCGTTTTTAACAATATCAATTTTTTATTTTTGTTTATTTGTTTGGCTCCCTCAATGGAAACCAAAGAAAAGATAAAAAGATACGTACTCGGAGATTCAATTCCAGACCAAGATCTTGATGAAAGAATGGCTTTAATTTATAAAGATAAAGATTTTTTGCTTAAAAAAGGCCTGTGGAATGACGATATAAGAAAACAAGTATCAACTTACAACACTTTACATAATTTTACGAATATGAGATCAATTCAAGTAAAAGATAATTTAATGGCATACTCAACATTGTATCTTGCTTCTAAATATTCGTTACAATATTATAACCAACTAGATTGTGATGTTTTAACTTTACAAGATTATTTTTTAAGTAAAGGAATCGAGTACGCAACACTTGATACGTGGGACATTATAGACTTTTTACAAATTAATAGAAAACCAACAAAAGAGTTTGTAAAGTATTTATATCAAGAAGGAGCACTTTCTGAAGCAAATAAGAAAGATCCTTTATATTTTTCTATGCTAGTAGAGATAGAAGATATTAATAGTTTAATCGAAAGATACAAAGATATAAAAATGGATGTTGATACTAAATTTAAATTCATTAGTAGAATTGATTATAAGGAATGGAAGAAGTTTATTGGCTTATTTGACGATGAATTTCTTATAAAATATTTAGGATGTTTTCGTTATCAAGAATTAATTTGTTTACGAGATATAAAACGATTACATGAAATAATTAACCAAGCTTCATATAAAGAAAGATATAAAATGTATGAAAAATTAGAGACAAATCAAGAAATAATTGAAGAGACAAGAAAAGAACTTAAATCTTTAGTTAAATCTAATTTACAAAAGAAAATTGAAATATTTAAGACACTTAGTAACAAAGGACCTAACAGTGTAATTGAGGAAATCGTTAACCAAATTGTTGCCTTTAACAGTCTTATTCCGTTGGTTTCTGAAATTATAAAAGTTATGGATCCGCTTGTTAAAGACGTTTTTGTTTTTCATATTTTGAGATTTATAAAATCACATAAAACATTTGTAAACGGTGATCATTTTAGCAAATGGTTCATTAACACGTGTAGTCTTATCAAATCCATTCATAAAAATATCGATGTTGGGCCAGTTCTAGATTTTATTCGAGATCTACTTAAACAAAAACGGTATTCTTGTGTTTTATTGCTAGAAAGTGTCGATTTACCCGAGGATATTCTTAAAAATTGCAAAAAGGTTTACAGAAAAGTTTTTATTTACGAAGATTATTCACTTAAATTAAAAATGGACGTCTCAGATAAATATTCAATTTTAATTAACAGAAAATTTAAATTAAAACCGTCAACGGCAAACTTCAAATTTATGACTTTGTACGAGATTGAATCTATAAAACCTGAAAATCTAGATTGGGTTATAAAATTGATTGCTGATACTCAAAATTTAGAAGATGATTATTTTGCCATCAGAAATTTAGCGATGATAGTTCGTAAATTTATTGAGGATTTAAAAGAATATTATGGAAAGATAAAAGATATTTTTGAGTATTTTGTGGACTATGAGGAAGAAGATATAAGAGTTTTGTGTTGCAGTTTGATAAGTAAAATTATGAGTTACGAGAAGAAGAAAAAAGGTAAAGCATCGTATGATGATACAACATTATCAGAACCAAAAAGAATGAAATTGGAAACAGCCGAGAAAGGTGAAATAACAACGGTATCTGAAATTACAAATTTATCAGAACCAAAGAGAAGAAAAATAGAAACGACTACGCGAGAAAACACCAATTATAATCAACAAAGATACCAACAAAACAATTATAGTTATAATCAGCAAAATAATTACAATCAGCAAAACCAGCATGCAAGTCAAACACAATATTCAAATCAATATCAAAAAAATTATCATTACAATCAACCTTCAAGAAAACTTCGAAAAGTTTACAATAATAGAGGAGAGCAAATTATGTATGTTGAACACTTTCTTAGAGAATATCTACATAACGACAGAGATTCTTTTTATGATTTAACTCGTTTTTCAAATCTTCCTGTTTTTGATTCAGAAGGGAAACGTATCGTACATTTAGATGAATTTTTGTTTGGTAAAAATGAAAATAACTATTACGATAGAAGAAAGTGGTAGTTCTGTGTATTTTTATAAATTAAAACTCTCAAAATTAAAGACTTTTATTTTAGACTAATCACCGCATCGATATCGTCAGTTATTATGCCATCAATACCATTATCGAGAAACCTCTTGGCCGGTTCTTTTTTAGAGACATCATCACCATAGACATAAAATTTTAAATTTTTTTTTAAAGGCATAAGATCAGGCGTATTCAATAATAATTCTGCTGATTCACAATCCATCACAAGCCCATCAAGAGAAGCTTTAGAACAAAACTTAATGGAGTCTTTTAAGTAAGTAGGACATTCGGGGTCTTTTTCGATTATTAAAAGTATTTTTGAGTTCGGCAATCTCAATCTCGAGTAGAGCAACACATTTTTTTCAAAGGACGAAAACATTAATTTACCGTTGTAATTTTTCAAAACTTCGATTATCCTATCAACATATTTATCTACAGGGATAACATCATAAAGTTTGTATAAATCAATATACTTTTTAGGGATATACTTGATTTCAATATTCAACCCCAGATCTTTTTCTTTTCTTAAAATTAATTTATCAAAAGTCGTAGGAAGGTCGTCTTCAGGTCGATCGATTTTAAAAAAATCGTTAAAATTTTGAACGTACATTCGATGAATAGGAAGTTTTTGATCATTTTCCAATATAAAAAAATCATGAAATACTATTGGTGTCATATCTTCAGTGATTTGGATATCTAATTCGACCCATTCAGCTCCCTTACCAAATGCTTTATTAAATGAACTTATTGTATTTTCATAAAAAATATCTTTAACACCCTCTTCCATTAGTTTCTTGGTTTCATAAATATTCATTTGTCCACAGCCTCTGTGACCCATTACTCTCTTTGATGGAAAAACATTTATGAAGTTGGTTTCAATTGGACTACCATAAACTATCAGTATTTTTACATCTTCAATATTGATTTCAGCTATACCACCATCCTTATCATTCAAAATTTTGAATTCAATTTCTTCATCTCCTAAGGTAAATGTCACTTGTTTTTCGATTATTGGTATTTTTAACATCGTTAAATCATCTTTTTCGACTATTAAATTCGTTGTTGTACATTTTGTTGTTATTTTTAAGATATTGCCTCTGTTTTCACCACAATCTGAAATGTAAAAAAGGAAATGGACAAAAAATTTAGTAGCTGTCTTTAAGACAGAAGTTTCTTCATTTTCGAATTTGAACATTTTGGGGTCCTAATCACAAACAAATAAGATCATTTTAGCTAATTAATTAAATTTAGATAAATGACATATGGTTTGTGTTTTTTTTTAAAAATGGAGTTTTTATTTGTAAAAGGTAGGCAAACACCAGTTAAAACAGAAATTATGAATACCTTTTTAGGTAAATTGCCCTGTAATCATCACGTGTTTAGAATTTAATAATAACGTAATTAACTAAAAAATGTAAATTGCAAGAAAAAAATCTTTAATTTCAGTTAATTAATTAATTTATGTGATCAATAGGGTCTACAAATATTTTTTTTTATATTAATAAGTTACATACCTTTCATTAATCTAAACATTTTCGTTTGTTTACAAATTTAATGTCAAAACCGTCAAAGTTAATTTGTTTTAAACTAAGACAAGTAAAGGCGTATTCGAAATTTTTATAAAGAACATCTTTTAAATACTTTTAATTTACCGTAGCAACGTTTTAAATGCTTTCTTTCTAAAATATTAAAAAAACAAAAAATTTTGAGGGTATGAGTGAAGGGGAAGAATTGGATTTAAAAGATATTCATCCAGTTACACTCCCAGAAGTGAAATATTTATTAGAATCTATAAAAAGAAGAATAACTCTTGATAATAGGGCTGTTTCTTATAGAATTTATAAACAAACTCTCCTTTACATCGACAAGTTTGCGAGAATTTCCGAAAAAAGCATTGCTGATGATTTTAGAAATTCTTTGTTTTCTTTGGGCTGTTCAGAGTATGAAATTTCAGTTATTGGTTCGTTATTTCCTCAATCAATTGAAGAAGCAAAGGCCCTTATTCCCTCTTTAGGAAACAAGGACACCAATACAGTTGGTAAAATTGTTGATCTCGTTTTGAAATACACTTAATTTGATTTAATAAAAGATTAATTAGTAAAACAGTGCTACTTTTATTTATTTTATAAATTTTTAAGTCTAATCATTTTATTTTGAAAAATATTATTAATGTAAAAACCAATCCAAAAAACAATGTAATAAAAATAACACGTGTTTTAGAAAGCTTGATTACATTTCCTAATATTCTTTCACTCACATATAATTTACTTCTAGACATTCCTGATTTCTTTTGAATATTTAATAATTTTTCACTTTGTAACTCTACTTCATTCATGATCTGTTCTAATTCTTTCTCAGCGTATTGTGCAACATTAATAGTTTCTTCTAACTTATTCATATTGTTTAGTTGATAATTCCATATAAAATGACACAAAACGTGTTTCATGATATAAATTAATCTAAAACATGTTTCAAGTTTATTATATTAATCTCTAAGCTTTGTTGTTTAATGAACCAGAAAGGAATCGGAGTTTCAAAAATACCAAATGTGAAATACAGAAGTGTATGTAAATCCGGAATAGACTTCAATATAATGACTGTTGGATCACATGGCATAGGAAAAACAAGCTTCATTAATGGATTACTGGGCTCTAAAGTGGTCACTGAAATTGAAGAGGCTAGACAAGTCTGTAAGTCAATGACCATTCAAGTTTCACATTTTACAATTAAAGAAAATGAATTTAACACTCGAATTACTGTCACAGAAGTTGATCGTGTAGGAGATTTTACAGATAATAATGAATGTTGGGTCCCAATAATAAAAATTATAAATGATAATTATCAAGATTTCCTCTACAGTGAACACAAAAGTGTAAGGAGTTTAATTAGAGATAAACGAATTCATGTCTGTTTTTACTGTTTGGAACCTCTTGATAATTTTATTAGGCCAACTGATATTATTTCAATGGAACAAATCTCTAAATATTGCAATCTAATTCCTATAGTATGTAAAAGCGATTATTTAAATGAGTATCAAATACAAAAATCCTTTGATTTTCTCAGAAGAAAACTTGAAGAACATAATGTCGTAATTTTTGAAGACCAAAATCCGACCCGTGGAAATATCACCAATTTCACACCTCCGTTTTTTGTCACATCACCGAAAATAACCGAAAATGGTATAAGTTATGTTCGCGAGTATCCCTGGGGCCAACTAAACTTACAGAACATGCATTCTAATGATTTGTTTAGGCTAAGGGAAATGCTTGTTAACCAAAACATTCTTCATTTAATTGAAACCACAGAAGAATATTATGACCGATTTAGAGCTTGTGTTCTAGCTTATAACATCAATAAACAGTCTAACAAAGCTTTGACACAAGATATATTAAATTTTGAAGTATTTGACAAGTTAAAAAGCGAAGAGAACACCATAAGAGAACTTAAAGAACGGATAGAAAAGAAGAAAAGAGAGTATGATGAACAGATTAAATCTTCATTGTCCGTTGAAAATGTTTCTAATAAATGATTTTTTAACTTCGTACAGCGTATCTTTAAGATCTTTTGACGATCTGTTGATATTTTTTATTTACATTTTGTTTTTGATGGTGGTTGAAAAATTCATTTAATATTTGCTCAGAAAAAATTTTAAAAAATAAACAAAAAATAAAATATTACATTATCAAATTAAAATGAGTTACATTGCAAAAACAATGTATTTTATTTTCTTTTTTTTTGCTTTGATGCTAGAAAGTTCGAAGATTTATGGATTTGATTTAACATGATTAAAATTTTAATTTATTAATTTTTTTGATACACGCCCATATGTTGATTTTCAAATTGTTCATGTCATGTGCTTTCTTAAGCAGATCAGAATCCTATGAGTCAAAATCTAATACATTATCTTTTTGCACAAACTATGAAATACATAATTTCGAATACGTTCAAAAAAATGGAGAAATTATTGCTAATGATGACAATATTAATATTTGTAAAAGATATTACTCTGAGTCAATAACAAATTTAGAGGAACTTAAAACCGTTAATACGCTAGAAAAGTCAAATTTTTGCATTTATACCATCAACTACAATAAACCACAAGACAAAGATATAATTTTAGTGCTGTCTGATGAACAAAAACGACCTTCTATGTATGTTAAAATATCTTCTTGTCATGGTTATGAATCGGATCATAAGTTTGAATTCCTTAAATCTTTGGATGATGACACCGATCAAAACAAAAGTAATCGTAAGGTTTTAATTTATAAAGAGTTAAAAGTTAAGTTTTCCAATTTTGAAAGATTGTTTGTTATAAGCGACAGCAATTATGATCTAATGAAATCTCTTTTAAATGTCGAATTAATGTCTATAAATTGCGAAATTAAAAATAAATTGTTGGATCCTATGATAGAAATTTACGAAAAAATTGAAAAAGATGAAGAAATAAATAAAGTGTCGGAAAAATTCGAAAGTTTTTTTTCTGCTTTAAAAGATCTCATAGTAATGAAGAAAACTTTTTTAATTTATGAAAATGTCGATGTGGCCTATTTTGATAGTGACAATAACAGCTTTGAGAATGATGAAATGATAGAGTCTGAAATGAAATTGTTTAACGAAGCATTGGATAATCTAGTGTCTAAAGTAAAGAACATTATTTATAGCATTAAATATATAAAAGTTCAAAAGGAAAGTTTACAGGTATTTATTTGCGCCATTGATTTTTTACGTGATCTAAAAGTGTCGATTAAAGATATTTTTAAATTAAAAATGAATATTCAAGCAGAAGAATTTATTTTTTTGGCTACAAGAGATGATAAGATAAAAAGTTATTTAAATTTGCTTAAATTACATTACAATCACATTGACATTATGCTCAAAATCTGTGAACTTGAAAAAGATTTTTGTGACAACTTTCCATGTCCTGAAAAACATAAAAAGGGCAGTGATGTTTGTATTGCAGAAACAATAATTTTTGAAATTGAATTAAAATTAATCAAAAATTGTATTGAAAATCCAACCGTAAAAAATCTGATCGCATTAATGGATAATAGCAACTTTATCGAGTTAAAAATTAAAGATTTTAAGACATCGTGGTCTTCATTTGAAGATATATGCAAAATGTTAAGAAACGGCACCAAGAAACAATGTAGATCAGTGTTTAATTATGCAATATTTGAAAAAAAGTTAAATGATTTTGAAGAAAATGTTTTGAAATTTAAAAACGACCTTGACAAATTAATGTACGATGGGTCTTTTATCACTGATCTATCTTTAAAATCTTGTATATTTTATTTTTTAGCCAATAATGAAGATGTTTTGATATATACAAGAGTTGAGAAAGTCGAAAAAAGTAATTAAAAATTTATGTTCAAAAAAATAATTGATTAATAATCAGCTATTAAATTTAAAATGTTAAATTTTGCTTTAACTTTTATTTACCTAAAAAAAAATATTTCAATGTTCCATATTCAAATATTAAGATAAAATCAATTTAACGTTATTGTTTTTCTATCAAAGCCCTTTCTAAGACTTTTTCATGTCACACTTTTTAGATGCCAATAAAATTTTTTAATAGATAAATTAAAGTAAATGAAATTTTGATTTCTTGATGATTTATTTTCGAAAAAAAATCAACCCCATGTTGTTTTTTATTATGCTCATAAAATTAATACTTTCAAGTGTTTCAGATTTAAGTGATTCTAAAGTATACACAGTATCATTTTGCACTGATTGCGATATCCGAAAATTTGAACAAGCAATATTTGATGAAACGATTGATAACATTTATGGAATTGTAGGCTATGAAAAAAAGTTAACTGATGTACTTATCAACTTTGATGATCTTAATGCTCCTTCGTCGGTTAAAGATTCGAATTCATATGTGTACAAAATTCATTTTACGATACCGTTAGATAAGAATATTAAATTGCGTATGTTTAATAAATCAGATCAAGAAATCATGTTTATAAACATCATTACCTGTTCAAAATCATCGTCTGGTTTAAAATTAGAATTTGGTAAATCTATCATGAAATTTAATCAGCATATCAGAAAACAAACTAAACTTGTTTTCAAAGAGTTAAAAACAATAAACCCAGAAGAACCAGTTGTTTATTTATTAGGCGAAAGTAATTTAGGATTGATGAAATCGCTTTTGGATTATGAATTTTATTCAATTACTTCTGATTTAAAAGAAAATGTTTTTAAACCTATGATCAAATTATATGAAGATATTACTATGTTTTTAAAACGCAATTCAGGCAATTATTTAAAAATAAATTCGGTTATAGAAAAATTTAATTTTTTCTTTTCAACCATGAGAGATACCTCCGGTATGAAATATAAATTAATCAACTCGGAAGATTTAGAATTAGCTTATTTTGATAGCAAAAATATGCGCCTTGATGAAGAAAAAATTTATCTAACTAAACAGAATTTGCTTTCGTTCACTTTAGGTAAAATCATATCTGCAATTGAGGATATAATATCAGAAGTTCAGGTTGTTGAAGGCAGTTCAGATCTTACGAAAGTGCTCGTTAATTTAACAAAAATTGTAATTGATCTACAAAAGAAACATGAAAAGGTTTTTGTTTTGAATAAGAATATCCAAGAAGATTCTTTACAACATTGTATTACAAAAGAAAACAAGATTAAGCAGTGTTTAAATTTTTTAAAATGCGATTATAATCAACTTAAAGTGATAATTAAAATTTCCGAACTTACAAGAGATTTTTGTATGAATTTTTCGAACATTCAACATTATAATGAAACTTGTAATTATTTTACTTCTCTTGTTCCTATTCTCGATATTCAAAAAACTCTTCACAAAAATTGTATTGATAATCCAACAGTGAAAAATTTAACGAATTATATGAATTTTAAAAATGTCGAAAATTACAAAGTAAAAGATTTACAAGGTTCATGGAAACTGATAAAAAATGCCTGTAAAATGTTTAAAAGTGATATTTTTGAAAAAAGTATTGAGGACAAAACATACGAAAGCTTCAAAACACGATATGAAGAGTTAGAAATCCTTAGCCTTAAACTAGTAAAAAAACTTGACTCGTTTATGATTGAATCATTCTATCTATCTGACCTTGCTTTGAAATCTAATATTATTAATTATCTTTTAATTAATAATCAAGATGTTTTAAGTTATAAAATCCGCGAAAAAAAACCAACAGGTAATTTAAATGATTTTTAATCTAGTTTTTACTTACAAATCAGTGCATTTCTACGTTGTTATTTATTGGTTGATATGCTTATGTTGTGATATTTTTTAATTAAAATCAATACAATAAAAGCCTCTTAATAAAAGAATATTTGTAGTCTAATAGTTTACACAGTTAAATAATGATATTGCCTGTAAAAAACAAAAAGGAAACATTAAACATGGAGCATATATTTAGTCTTTGGTTTTAAAAGAGGCACTGAAATTTTTCCTTTTGATTTTAGAAGAGGCGAAAATCTCGATGGATTAATGAAAAAAACGGAAGAAATTACCCGAGCGCCAGTACTATAGACTAAAGAGCTTAAAAATCTTGCAGTAACCATAATAAATTAGCTTAGCTTCACAATTAAAAATTTTAGAAACATTAAAGTATAATATTGTATGCCAAGTACCGATCCTGGAGACAAAAGAGTCGGCTTACGTGTAACCTTATGAAGATTACAAATAAAACTAGCTGCACAATTTAATGTTTTATTATATATTTTTTAGGTAGCGACACTTTGACTTTACTCACTTGCACGATACTGTTGTCTTAAGTAGGGCAAAGAATGTATATTTTTGACTTAAACGTTATTGATATATCTTAAATAACTAACTTTCTCCTCTTTTATTCTCTTTTTACATCTTTAATCAAACCAATTTTCTGACATCTCAACAAAAATCATTGATCATGCCTTGGTCACGATTTTTCGAATAAATTATGGATAAAACAATCTTGTCTAGGAAATCAAGGATAAACTCATAAAATTGCAGCAACATGCATTTTAAATTAGAGCTTTATTTTACTTAAGAGTCATATTTTTTAACCATTTTCCTGATTTTTTCGACAGTGATAAATTAAATCAGTTGAGTAATTTATTTTCTTTGATGAGTTTATCCCCATGTTGATAAACATAATGTTTATAAAATTTGTGTTTTCAAGCCATTTAGAAAACAGAGAATTAGTATACAATACGTTATTCTTTTGTACAGATTGTGATATCAGGGTGTTTGAATATGTTCCACTTACAAAAGATAGTTATGACAAAAGCTTTAAAATCCTAAAGAAAGAAAAGCAATCAACAGATATTTTAATCGACTTTGAAAATATTAGTACGTCTTCAACGCTTAAAAATTCAAATTCCTACATTTATACGATTAGTTATGTTAAATCAAAAGATAAGGACACGAAAATTATAATGTACAACCAATTAAATAAAGCATACATTTCTGTTACGATATCATCTTGTGCAGGACCTAATCCATCCTATAAATTTGAACTGATTAAATCTATTAGTGACATTGATCAAGTATCAAAACGTCAAAGCAATTTAGTTTCTAAAGAGTTGATAAAATCAATGTTACCAAATGATACAAGCTCGTTTATTTTGGGCAATAGCAATTTAGGATTAATGAAATTACTTGTAGATTTTGAATTTTATTCTATTACTAAAGAGTTGAAGCAATATGTTTTTAAGCCTATGGTTCAACTATTTAAAGAGCTTAGAAAATTTCTAAGTGATACAAAAATTGGACCTGAAAAAATTAATCAAATTACCGTAATATTTAATTACTTTTTTTCGGTTATGAAAGACGCTTCTGTAATGAAATATTATTTTTTTGTCGAAGTGGATCTAGAATGGGCATACCTTAATAGTAACAATATGAGTCTTGATCAGGATAAGATTTTTAATTTCAAGCAAATAATTTTGTCTGAGACACTGGATAAGCTTTCAAAGGCAGTTTGGGATATTTTGTCAGAGGTGCAAGTTTTAAGAGGGAGTGACAATTTTATTGGGGCATTTGTTGATATAACAAAATTTTTAACTAATTTAAAAAAATTTTATCGCCAAAAATTTGATTTGAATAAAAACATCCAAGATGAAACGTTAATTAATTTGATGTCAAAAGAAGACAAGATAGCGCAATTTTTCGAATTTTTGAAATTAGTTTTTGATCAACTAAATATTATTATCGGGTATTCTGAACTTGCTAGAGATTTTTATGTTCATTTTAAGCACGATGAAAAATACAATGAAACTTGTAATTATTTCTTTTCGCTCGTTTGCATATTAGATGTCCAGAAAAAACTTTTAAAAGACTGTCTTGAAAATCCAACATCAAAAAATCTGTTAAGTTATATGAATTTAGAAAATGCAGAAAATTACAAGGTGAAGGACTTACAAACATCCTGGATGATATTAAAGGATGCGTGTAAAATGTTAAAAGCTGATGTAATTAGACATTCTGAATCTAACAAAGCCTATGAAGACTTTAAGATAAGGCTTAATGATTTAGAAAAACAAAGTCTTGAACTTAACAATCTAATTGAAATTTTTATGACTGAGTTTTTTTACCTATCTGATTTATCTTTAAAATCCAACATTATGACTTTTCTCTTAGTTAATAATGAAGACGTTGTTAAATGTAGGAATCTTGGAGGGTCTTTGATTTTTAATTAAAATGTTAATATTAGTTTTTTTAATACAAAGAAAGTAAAAATATATGAATGCACAGACGCATTATAAGTTCGCTTAGAATTTAAATAAAAAGTCTCTATAAGAATTACTGTAGATTAGTTTTTTAAATCAATTACAGATAACATTGATTAGAAAAAATTCATATAAATTTGGCTTGTTACGTAATAAAAAACGTTATGAGATGTTAATCTAGGAGATTTTTAAATAGATAAATTAGTTTTTAGAAGAATGTAGAAGAGATTATATCAAATTGCAACATTCTTAGGGCATTAATTTTGCATATTTAGTCTAAAATTTATATTTATCTGCCACGATGTACGATTGTAATGGTTAATAAGTGATTTTTTCCTCCTAGAATACTTTTCCATCAATTTTAAATATTCATTTAAAGAAATTTCTGATCAAATTGAAAACATATTGTTTGTTGACGAGATTTATTTCAAAGTACTTGTTGACAATAATAACTTAAATTTATATGATAGCTACAAAATATCGTGGTAAAAAAGATTAATTTACCTAATACATATTAATTTAATTTGCCTTTTTAGCCCACAAATTTTTATTTTATTATTCGATAATTTTTTAAATTTTATATCCGTGATTTCACTGCATTATTTAATTAATCTAAAATTGATTATTTTTTTTGTATTTTTTTGTAAAAAACTTAACGCCCCAATGTTAAGTTTTCTAATATTATTAGGATGTGTTTTTATGTTTAGAAGAATTCCTGGTGAGATAGAAATTAATACGCTATCCTTTTGTACTGATTATGATATGCACAAGTTCAAAATACTCTTATTTGATGGAAACAATGCAGCAGATAATGGAGTGATTCTTGAAAGTAAAAAGTTTTTAACAGATCAAATTCTTGACTTAAAAAATGATAAAACGTATTCTACACTTCAAGAATGGAATCCCTTTGTTTATGTTTTAAAATACCAAAAATCACAGAACACAGATATTACACTCATAAGTTATAATGAATTTAAAGAGCCATCCATGCATATTAGGATATCTTCTTGTGTAGAACCTGCATCTTCTCATAAATTTGTGTTCGTTAAGTCCACTTCGGTGTCTGATGAAAACACTGATAGGCAAAATACTTTAATTTGTAAGTTAATTAAAGGCGAAACTACGAATAATTTGACAATGATAATTGTTAGTGATAGTAACTTGGGGTTGATAAAGTCAAATTTAAGCCTCGAATTTCTTTCTATAAACAGTGATTTAAAAAGATATGTCTTCCAACCAATGACTTTTGTGTACAAAGAAATTGTTAAGATTCTTAAAAATAAAGAAGTTGATCAAGCCAAATTTAGATCATTTTTTGAAAAATCCAGCAATTTTTTTGCAGTTGTAAAAGAAGCTTCTGTATTGAGATATAAGTTTTTTGCATCTGAAAATCTAGAACTTACTTATTTAAATAGCGATAATATGTGTTTTGATGAAGGTAAATTGTTCGATTCAAAACTGTTTTTAATTAGAAAAATATCAATCAAAATTATAACCACGGTTACTGATATTTTATCAGAAATGAAAGATACGGGAATTAACGAAGAGCTTCTTGGTTTGGTCGAGGGGGTAACTACGTATTTGTCCTGTTTTTTTGATAAATACGATAATCTTATGAAAAAGAATTTAAATATTCAAGAGAAAAAATTTGCCAAACAAATGATAAAAGAAGACAAAATAAGGCATTGTTTTATATTTCTAAACTTATATTACAATTATCAGAGTCTTAAGGCCGATGTTTTTAAACTATTGTGTGATTATTATGTCAATTTTCTACATTTAAAAGAAAGCAAAGAGATCTATGATCAATTATTTTCTAAAATTTGTGTCAAGGAAATACAATTAAACCTGTTAAAGGAATGCATTGAAAAGCCAACAACACGAAACTTAACAAAATATTTAACTTTTAACGAATTTGAAAATGTAAAGGTCAAGGATTTACAAATATTATGGATAAAATTTAAAAAATATTTTGAAATGTTGAATAAAGAAATTACTAAACAACAAGAACCGAACGAGCACCTGGCAGTTATAAAACGTAAGCAAAAAAACTTAGAAGAGCAAAGTGAAAAATTAAAAGCAGAAATTGACTCTTTTATTGTCGAGTCGTTTCATTTTGCCGATCTATTTCTAAAAACCAATATTATTGTGTATCTTTTAGACAACAACGAAGATGTTTTAAAGTCTCTAAAACAACATTAAATGTTTTTTTTAAAAGTTTTAATATCATGTTTGTAATAAAAATGGTTTATAGAAAGGATTAAGCTTTTAAAAATATTTCCTACATACTAATTTAATTATCAATTCCTTCGAAGTATTCTACAATGATATTATAAGCCTTCGAAGAAACATCTCCCGCTTCGATATCTTGCAGAGATTCAATATCGTGCAGTACATCGAGATCTAGGATTTTATCTACTACAATATTTCTGCCAAACTTTTTCTCATAAAGACGGCCACCTTCCAATGCATATCTAATGCAATCAAGAATATGTGATTGCATTTCAGGAAGATTACCAGCTATTTCCAAATAAGACATAAGAGCTTCAATCATAGAAGAATCAATAAGGGGCTTAATCCATTCATAGTGTGTAGCACAGTGATATAGGGCATTAGATAAAGCCCATGTGGCTTCTTTTCTAATAAAATTCTCATAAGTATGTACTGCATCTATGAGCATTTCCATAATACCGGCCTCAAAAACAGCTTTAACTTGTTCAGATGGACCTGCAGTGATATTAGAAACAGTCCAACATAGTTCTTTTCTAAGTCTACTAGCCTTTTTGTTGTCAACTTTATAGAAAAGCGTGGTAAAGAAATTTAAGAATCCCATTCTGACAATAACATTAGTCTGGTTGTCAGAACCAGTAGCGATATTACCCAGCATTCTGATTATAGGAGATATGGAAACAGCTCCTATTCTTGCATCTTCAGATTCATGCCTTTGGTTATTCAACTTGCAGGTGTAAGCTTCAAGACAATTATAAGCCCTGCTCATTATATTGCTACCTAAAACAATGTCAGTACACCCGGCATCGACATCAACTATGTAGCTAATGGCCCAAAATGTATCACAAACTATTTCGGCATCTTTATGAGCAATAAGCTGAAAAAGAATAGGCAGAGCCATTTTCATATTTTCTGCAGATGGTGGCGGCTGTCTTCCCCTATTAAGATTAGACAAAAGCCATGTCAAGTTTCTTACTAATTTAATATGTCCTTCACTGGTGTAGTATTTATCTAACAAAGCAACTATAATCTCCAAAGCGCCTGTATTGAGTATTTGGTCCCTAAAAGATTCTGAATCACCAGCTATATTTCCTAAGGCCCAAACACTCTGGTCGATAATAATCTCATTGGCTTCATAAAGCATGCCAATTAGCCTTTCTAATGCACCCGCCTGAATGACGGCCCTAGTTTGTTCCGTAGTTCCTGCTGCAATATTTGTAATTACCCAAGCTGCTTCTACTCTTATCTTGTCAATAAGATCGTCAGTGTGTTCTGGTCCTCTAAGTTGTACCAACAAGTCATTGTTCATAATTTCGACAAATCTTTGAAGACACCCAGCATCGATTACAGCTTGAACCGGTGGATTTCCTTCAACACTCAATAGTGAACGAAATTCATACGCCCCCTGGTGAATCATAGCCAAATCATTTGAATACAATTTTTCACTCATTTCTGAAAAATTAGTAATCATGGAAGCAGCCACAGACAAATTTCTTTTCTTATTTAGTAATTCTTCTCTCTTAGTTTGTCTTAATTCTACCTGTGCCTCTTCACGTTGAGTTCTTCTGTTCTCTTGTGTTCTGTCATTAAACATGTAAGATCTGCTCATAGGGGCGACTAAATTCAAAAATTTTAATGAAAAAATTTAATGCTAGCAATAAAAAATCGAACATTTACTCTTAAAAAACCTTTAATGGCGCCAAATTTCCAGCACATCATCCAATTATATTAAATTGTATCAGAATATTCGATTTATGCACTCCAATTGATCTTGCTCAAATCTATTCCTTCCTTTTCCATTTCATAAAGCGGTGACATATCTCTCAATTTATTGACTGCTTTCACTGTACTATCACTGGATAAATTTATTTCATCTTCTGTTGTGAATTTATTTATTCCATAACGTATAGATGAGTGGGCCAATTCGTCATCCCTACCCAAAGCTCGCAAAACATATGAAGGCTCTAAAGAAGCAGATGTGCAAGCACTTCCTGAACTAACAGCAATATCTTCTAAGTTCATCATAAGACCTTCTCCTTCTACGTGTGGAAAAGAAATGTTAACACATCCAGGAAAGTTATGCTCTTCACTTCCATTTAAAACAATATTATCCAATTGACCAAACAACTTGCTTTTTAATTGATCCGAAAGTTTTTTTATGTATTTGTTATCCTGCTGCATCTCCTTAGAAGCCAATTCAGCCGCTTTACCAAGGCCAACTACCAGAGGAGGAGGTGTCGTACCACTTCGAAGACCTCTTTCCTGTCCGCCACCGTTCAAAAGAGGCAAGATACGCACTCTCGGTCTTCGTCGGACATAAAGAGCGCCTACTCCCTTAGGACCGTATATTTTATGACCCGAAATGCTCAATAAATCAATATTCATATCATTAACATCTATTTCTATGTTACCAAAAGCTTGTGCTGCATCAGTATGGAATTTAACGCCTCTTTCTCTGCAAATTTTGCCAATCTCCTTTAGTGGTTGAATGGCTCCCATTTCATTATTAAGAGCTATGACTGAAACAAGAACAGTATCTTTGGTAATAGAGTTCTTGAGCTTATCTAAATCCACTAGTCCCTGATCATTTACCGGTAGATACGTAACTTTAACACCTTGCTCCTCTAGTTTTCGACATGAATCTAAAACACATTTGTGTTCAATCTGTGTCGTAATAACATGCACGGGCTTCTTTTCAGCGAGTAAGAACTCAGCTACTCCTTTTATTGCAGTATTATTGCTTTCTGTAGCACCAGATGTAAAAATGATCTCTTTAGGATCTGCTTTAATAAGATCTGCGACTTGTTTTCTTGCCTTTTCAACTCCGGCTTCTGCATTCCATCCAAAAGAGTGTGTTCTCGAGTGCGGATTCCCAAAGACAGAAACGTAATACGGGAGCATAGCATCAAGAACACGTGGATCCATTGGTTTGGTGGCTTGTGCATCTAAGTAAATCTTTAAATTCTTGTTCTGTGTTTCTAACGATGTCACTGGAGATGTTATTGGAGAGATCATTGATTTCAATTTATCCATAACTGTTGTTCCAAAATTCGGAGTTACATCATTTACCATTTTGAGGGAATAAATTTTTACCGTTATAAACATAAAATTTACACAAATAAATATTTTTATTTAAATAAAATGCCCAAAATATAATCAATACTCACTTTTCCATCGGAGTTTGGCTTAAACAACGACACAACTTCTTCCATTTCTTCTTCACTCAGAGGGTGTTGAGAAGAACTCAACACACTCATCAAAGAATTTACTTCAATATAATCACTTTCTTCAGTAGCTAATGTTTTAAGGCAGGCCTGCATTTCATCACGTGAAAGCTCTTTAATTTCAAGTTTAGAGCAAATCCCCTTAAATTGTTCAAATCTAAGTCCTTGTTCAGGACATTCTGACGTGATCTGATTCAGCTTTTGTTCTGAAATGGTATACCCTGCAAATCGAAATAAATCTCCAAGCATCTCTAAGGGAACAGTGTCGTGGGGAGCTTCTACAAATAGCTGGTAGACTTTCTGTAATTTGTCTAAATCTTGCTGCATTTTAAGGGGCTTGAAATTTCTCAATGTGAAAATTTTGAAGGAATAAATTAATTTTGTGAACTTTTTATAGAAAATTGTTTTGTTTAATCAAACAAATTTATTTCGAAATTCTCCTTATTGAAATATAAACAAAAAAAAAGGGTGACCCAGAAATGAACGAGATAGCTTCCAAATATCAATCTGAAAGAAAAAATCACCATAGAAGAATACTGTTATTACATATATTGGCTGTCGCAACATACTTCTTTATCATATACTATTTAAATTACGAGTCTTTAGATGTTGATAAAGATAAAATTAAGAATGAACCGTGGTGTTTTAGACTATTAATAAGTGGATGGATCAGTTTAAAATCAACTATTAATTCTATTTTTATTACTTTCAAGAGTAATTACTACAATCATATCTTGCAAAACATTTTTATCAATAATGTTCTATATACGTTCTCCTTTATTCAAGCACATATTATAATCTTCAGACTAATGCCGAAGTGGTACATTGAGAACGAAATTTATTATTACAGTCTATACAACTTATATTTCGTTTTTTATGACAAAAAATTGATATCATTCTTTAATTTCATGGTAATCTTTTTTCTAGGATTTATAATACATGTTATTGGCACTCAAAACATTGATTTATACACTGCAATGATATCAGAGTACTCTAATGTGTTTTTAATTAATGGGATTTTTTTCTTAATTTTAATCATAGGAAGCTTTAGTTATGTCGGGCTGGCTGTTTATTTATATGTTTTTAAGACTTCTAATTGTGATATAGCAATTATTCATATCTTGTTGACGTTGATATTGCTATGGATTGTTGATTGGACAATCGCATTTGTAGAAGTCTATACTACAAGTGTAACTATGTTTTATTTTATTAATAGGCACTCAGATTCAAAAATAGATAACGTATTAGAGGTATTTAAGAATATTTATTTCTGTTTAGGCAGCATATCAATTGGTAAATTTTACTTCTATTTACAGAATACTTACCACTTTGTGTCTGAAGTCATATCAACTGAAGGCTTTAAACTTGTGTCTATCTTAAAACTTTTAATTGGTTTGCCATTAGCCTTATTAAGCGATTTTATAGCCTTCTGGTTTGATTCTTTTAGAGAATATGTCTTGCCTTATGTGGCAATTTATAACTTATCTTATACGAAAGCCGTTCAAAAGGCGTATTATCTGCTTTATGGTCAGTCTCTGATAAGATTATTCAATAACGTATTTATCAAAAACATATTCTTACTGATTTATTTACTTATTTTTCCTTACTTTAAATACGTAAAAAACTCATCACCACTAGTTGATAATCCTGTAGAAAATATCGAGTGTTTTAAAATCATATTCTTTACTTTTACAATGACTTACTATCTTTGTAATATTTTCTTTTCGATTATTTACACGATAAATACGACCATAAATTTCGCCATAGTCCTCTTTCCCACCATTCTGCCAACTCAATAATTATTTTAATTAAATGTGAATTTACAAAATAAAAACTAATTTAAAAAAAGTATATTTTCATTTGATTTATCTACAATTAAACAATTTCAGTATTTCTAACAGATAAAAACAACACGCGCTTGTTTGATCTTGAGTAAAATAGAAAACAGAAATGCCAGTTATCTTTTTCAAATGGGCCTTTTCTACTTGTATA
>DWJA01000008.1:0-22034 GCA_018248675.1 Gesta gesta | reverse complement strand
ATGTATTTTACGATTTAAAACCTTTTTAAATTGGTTTTTAATTGAGTACATTTCTATTGTACCATTACTAGTCCCTAATACAAGAAAATCTTTAGTCCAAACTAAATCATAAATATCAACTCCATCTAAATTTCTAATAGAAAAGGTTTTATCATTATAAGTAACAATTACTCTTCCTCCATCACTACAACTTGCTAAATCTCCTTTAAAATTAAATCTTACACAATTTACAGTTTTAGAATGAGAGTGAATATCTGAAATGTATTCGATTTTAGTAGAAGAATCCAAAGCTGTACAATATTTAAAAGAATCTAAAGAACTAGGAGAAGTGATAACTTTCCATAATCTAACAAAACCATCACCACCACCAGTTGCTAAATGATCTAAATGGGAATCTAAGGAGAAGATTGAAGATTGTTCATGGAAATATAAATTGTGAGTTGTGACTTCGAGAGGTGGCATTGGGGTCAAAAGGGTGGGGGAGTATTTGAAAGGGGGAGTCATGTGTAAATGGGGGTTGTGAGAAGGGGGAGGGGGTGTAATAGGGCGGAAAAAAAATTTAGGCCGAAAATCTCAGGCGGTAACAAAAAGCGTAAAAAATTAGGCGGTAAATATAAGGCTTAAAACATTTTTATGTATAGAAGCGCCCAATATAAAACCCTCTCCTCATTTTAAATATCAATTACAAACTTTTTATTTCATCATATTTTTAGTGAAAATATTATAGAAAGGCGTATTCTTAAGCAGTAGACTACACAGTTCATAATCTTTACTTTTAAGACTAGCAATTAAGGCGTAATTAGGATATCCTTCTTTATAACAATTAGTAGAGATTTCTTTAAGATATTTCTTTTTACTTAAAAGATCAACAAAAAGTAAACTTTGATAATCTTTTCCTTTATAAAAACACTCTGTTGCTTTATTCAAATTAATTTGATTTTCTTTCATAAAAAGTCGTCCAAGTCTGTTGAATTTTAAGGGAGAATCCGCAATTTCAAAGGCCTCATCTAATCGGGAAAGTTTCAAAAGAATTTCAAATTTATGATTGTCATTGGTACAAATTTCAAGGGCTTTGTCATGGAGTCCCAGAGATTCATAAAAAGAAATGGCTTTAAGACGGAAAGAGTCACTGGCATTTTCGGGGATTTCCGTATTTGAATCTGCAAAACTTTGATTTTGAAATTTAATAAATTCGGTATCAAGAGGAAGAGCTTTTACTTTCGAATCTTCAACATAAAACAAATCTCCATTTTCTAAACCTGAAATTAGTCCGTAAGAAGAAGCAATGAGGTTCACGTAAGGACTAGGACCAACCAAAAGATAATAAAATTTCCCTTCTGAACTAAAAACAAAAAGGTTTTCATGAATCGTATAACTTTCAATAGTAAAATGGAATTCTTGAATTAGATCTAAACCTTTAAGAACAACTAAAGAGTTATTTTTGATACCAACGTAAAAATTATTCAAATCATTTTGATCATCACTATCTTTATCGTTATCATTTTGCTCGGAACCATCATCAAAATCATCCTTAGTATTTGCAACAATTCCTTTAAAATTCCCTTCAAATCCCCCAAGAGACTTCCCATTTTTAGAATAAAAGGTCATTGAAGATTCAAAAATCCCTACTAATAACCCCCTTAAGTACACCACTTTAATCAAACCTTCTACTTGTAAACGCATTACAATTTCATTTTTATCATAAAAAATCAGGAAATCCCCATCTAAAACCACAAACTCGGAATTCGAAATAAAACAAAAACTACTTCCTTGACCTGAAAATTTCTTTCTAAATCCCAGGGAAGAGTAAAGAGTAAAAACCCCTTCATTTACTAGGGCTATGGATTTCCCGTTCTCGGATACGACTAATTCCGAGGGGTGATAATCTAATTCTGATAACATTTTCGTATTGAAAAGGGTCCTCTCTCCTTGTTCTTCATCTAATTTGCAAGTAAAGACTTGGTTTTGTAGTACGTAAAATACTTTTTTGTTCTTGAGAGTCGTAAGAATTGAACCACTTTTTGTTTCTAAAAAGATCAAATTTTCATCTGTTCCTATCACAAAAGTAGATCCTTTAATTTTAATATCCCACACTCTTCCGCTATTAAAAGTAAGTGTGTCCTTTAATTGAAAAGATTTACAATCCCAAAATCTAACTGAACCATCTTCACTTGTTGAAATAATCCTGTTTTTATGCGCATAAAGAGAATTGATATTATCACTGTGACCTGTGAGAGTTGAGATACAATTAGATGAATTCAATTCCCAAACTTTAATACTTAAATCATCAGAAGCAGATACAAAATATTCCTCATTTGGAATAAAACAAATTGAATTAATACCATTGATATGCCCTTTGTAAGTCTTAATGGGTTTGGTTTGAGATACGTCCCACATTTTTATTGTTCCATCTAAAGAACAACTTATGAATCTCCTGGTGTCCTTAGGATAAAATTTTACATCCATCACAAAATGACCATGACCAGAGTAAGTCCCTAAATTTCTGACATCTTTCCCTAATCGCCACCTTTTGATAGACCCATCATCACTACAAGTAAGGAATTCTTCTTGAGAAGGATGAAGTTCAATTTTCCGAATAAAATCAAAATGAGCATCAAAGGACTGGATTCTCCTTAAATTAACAAGATCATAAACATGGATTTTACCTTCATCTGTCCCAACCAAAACACAATCATTATTTTCTACAATTTTAATGGTTCTAATTGGGAATTCAGAGACATGGGATTCATTGATCATTTTAGGATTTGAAAGGTCCCAGGTTTGAATGTACCCGTTGTAAAGACCAAAAACCACGATGTTTTTAATTGAATGGATTTCTAAAGCTTTGACTCGAGAACTCCTGAATTTTTTTGTGTTTGATTTTTCTAATTTCATTTTTTGGGGGTTAAAAACCCGTAAATTTAGGTGAAGTAAAATTGAGGAATGTGGTAAGAAAGGGGGATAAGTAAGGGTTGTTACGATAGCGGGGTTATATTTTATTCGTTCTGCATAAACACAAAACAAACAAACTTTTTTTCGCATAAACATCATACAAACTTTCTTTCGCATAAACATAAGCAAACTTTATTTTTGCATAAACAGCATACAAACTTTATTTTTGCATAAACACAATACAAACTTTATTTTCGCATAAACACAATACAAACTTTTTTCCCCTTAATTTCCCTATCCCCATGAACAACTTTTTTGAATTTATGGACATTTCTTATTTTTCTTGTGATTTACTTGATTCTTCTCTAGTCGTCTCCGAAAAGAACGGGACTTTAAAATTTATAGGAAATTCCATCTCTTCCTTCACACCCGACCATTTAAAGAAATTTGTTCGTTTTTATCCCGCGGATGATTTCGTTTTTACTACGAGTGACTCTTTGGGTATAAGAGTCTGGGACAGGGAGAAGGAAGTAGAGATTTACTCTTATCCCCAGGACTCTCTTGGTCCTCATAAATACTCTTTAAATAAAACAATAGGAGCTATTTCTCCACTGGGTGTTAAGATTTATGATATTAGGACTAGATACCACGTATCTTCCTGTTCTTTACCTTTGTCTCTTGGTTTGGCCTGGGACTTAGACGACTTAGTTTGTTTTTCAGAGGATCGCATTTTGAAATTTGATTTAAGAAGAGAAAAGATTGTAGAGGAAGTTCAAGATCAAAATATTTGTGAAATTATGATTTCTAAAGGAAATTTGTTCTACATAAAAGAATTTAATTTAAAATATTATCTTGTAAAAAAAGATTTAAATTATGAAATAGAAACAGTTGGAAAAAAAGGGAGTGTTTTAGAAGACGGGACTGTTTATGTTTTTGGGAATAACGAAGTGAAATTTTACAATGAAAAATCAAATAAGTTAAAAGAATTTAAATTTGTAAAAAATGTGGATGACATAAAATTTACGAAATATAACACGTATCTATTTGGGGATAAGAAGTTGTATTTGGGGGAAAATGAAAAGTAAAAGGTATTGGGTGCTTGGTTTAGATGTAAAATAGTCCCTTCTTGGGTTGTTTCTAAAAAAAAGCTCCTTCCTGATTTTCATGCTAATATTTTGCATAAATGATTTACAAACAAAGTTTTCAGGCATTTTTTCGATTTCAAATCAAAAAAACTTTATTTACAAAACTATAATATTGCCTCAATTTTTTCCCCATATTTTCCCTCCGTTTTCCAACATTTTCCCTCCATTTTTATGTGCCTTCCAAAATTACACGGCCCTTCATTTTCATGCGAAATATTTTGAAGGAAAGCACAAACATCAAAAGGAAAAAGACCGAAAAAGAAAAGAAAATAGAAAACAAAGAAGAGAATGAAAGGACAAAGGTGTTAAATTATTTAAAAGAGAAAATGGAGAATTCAAATGATGTTAATCTCCAGTACGAAATACAATTATGCATAGAAATCTTAGAAGGTAAAGAAAATCAAATGGTTAAGGATCTTAAAGAAGAATTACTAGGAGCTATTACTGAACTTGAGGATGTGAAAGCTAGGAGTTTACAATTAGAGATGGAATTAGAGAGTAAAAATAATGAGTAAATAAAAGAAAATGTATTTTAAAATTTAAAAGTTTGTAAAGGTTTTTTATAAAAGGTTTTTTCGAGATGGACCATGCCTTGACTCAGCCTAGCCTTGAGGATAGTAGAGTTGAGATATAGCCTTCCCCTGACCTAGCCTTCCTTTACTATTATGACAGGGTTACGCCTTTATAACACTCCCTTAATTTAAAACCTTTTTTTATTAATTTTTAAAAACCTTTATTTTTCTAAAGAATACCTTCTATCACTTCTTTAAACGTTCTAAATTTCTCAAGATAATCAAAATGAAATTCTATAAGGCACTTTCCTGATGTAATTCTTATTTTATTCTCTTCTGTAAACATCGTAATTTTTTTATTCTCTCGTCCTAAATCTAAAAGGTCTATTGCTCCTACAAACGTCTTACTTTGTTCATTATAAACTGAGATTGTGTAGCCTTTCCATTGGATAAACCTCCTCTTCCATAAGAAAGTACATACATCTTGGATATTCCCTCTGATATTAACAAACCCGACATACCACGAGGTGTATGAGAAGTGCTTAATCCTAATCCATCTTGTTAATTCAAATAAATCTTTTGGTATTCCTCTTCCTATTAATTGCATTTCTTCTTCAGAGATGTAAACTAAACTCGTTTTTACTGACCACGCGTCTGCCACTGTGTTCGTAAAAAATTTAAAAAAGTTTTTAAATGAATTATTAGAAGTGTATGGACTCCAAAAACATTCATAATCTGTTAATTTGTTATGGATTTTCTCAATGGTTTGTCTGTCAATTACGATCTCAGTCTCACAAACCTTTAAAACTTTAGTTAGATCTTCTTTGTCGTGTATGTTTTTCTGGAGAATAAGTCGTAAACGAACCGGGTTGTCCATGTTTCGTATGTTAAAATAAACCAGTGTATCTAAGGGAATCCTAGAAGATTCTTTAAACTCTGGTGTTTCATAAATAAGATCATTGGACTCAAGGCGGACATTAACAGATTTCACATTATGATTAGTAGACATGTATCTTTCTATAGAAGAAAGGTTTATATAAATTAAACCTGGATACTTTTTAATTCTAAGATCATTTGTGTAAGGTAAAGGAAGACCTTTTATTAGATCTGTAGTCATAATAATAACATTTTTCTTATTATTCTTACTGTTATTTTCAATGTTCTTCTGTTTGTTATTAACATCTTGAAGATCCTCTTTGTTATCATCATTCTTCTCACCCGAAAATAACTCATCATCTTTTGGATTCTCAAATGGTTTCAAATCTTTAATTGATTCACTTACTACATTTAATAACTCCTCTTCATCTACTTCTTCTCTAATAATTGTATTTAATTCTTCTAATCTCTCGTGTGTCTCTTCTTCTAAATTATTGACATCTGCCACTCTTTTCTCATAAAAACTCTCATCTGAATTACTTTGAATTCTATTGGATTCATTAATTTCATCGGACTCTAAACTAACTTCATTCCCTACTTTAACTATAACTTGATCTACGATATTCATAAAATCAATAACATCTGTATCTTCTTTGATTTGCTTTATCTCATCTTCTACCCTCTTATCTATTTTATCATCTATCCTTTTATCTTCATTCTTCTCATTGCTTACCATTATTTAATTATTTCTAAACAATTTAAATTAAAAAGAAAAACAAAATCAAAAAAACGTTTCAAATCATCAAAATAAAAACAACAAATAAAAATTTACAAAAAATGAAAAGTGGACATTTTTAATTAAAAATGAATATTTTAAAAATTAAATTATTGGATTTTTGTAGATTTTTGTGATTTAATTGGTGCCTGTCATAACTTAAAGTCAAATTGGTTTTTTTGTGAAACAAATTGAGTATAAACTAAATTAAAAGTATTGTTAAAGTAAAATTTGGCATTTTGAAAAAGGAAAATTTTTGTTGGATATTTGGAAACCTATAAAAAAAATACGGAACAAGTTTTATAAAATAAAGGCCTATTGGTTCCAGAACAGTTTGATATTTGGCAGGTAACACCAAAATAATTTCTATTAGGTTTCTTTTGAGTGAAGAACTAATCGATTTCTGATGACAAGATTTCAAAAGGTTTTTAAATTGACTAGAATCATTTTTAAAAGTCTATTGGTTTTTAAACAGTCTGATCTTTGACGGTAAAATCACTTAAAGAAAAATTTTTTGGATTACAAATGACAATTATACAGAAATCTACTCAAAAATAAATTAACTATGAAAATATATTTTTAATAGATCTAATCTATGTAAATACAATCATTTTTACGTGTCTTCTTTAATTTGATAATTATGAAACTTTTAAAACGAATAAATTCTATTTATGGTTAAATTAAAAAATTACGTGGAAATTATGATTTTTCTATACGCTTTATTTATATTCTGCGCAATACCACAAAGACTAATAAGACCAGGGACAGTTATCGTAGGGAAAACCACCTGTAAATACACAAAAAAACTAGTTGAATGGATGAAGACCGAGGGAAGACCATTTACTATTGAGTACATTGATAATGATAAAGAACTAAATAATTACATTGTTGATGAACACAAAGGAGGTATACCTATTGTATTCGAGAATGGTGTTTATCAAGGAACTGGAAAAGAGTACATGAACAAACTGAAAGGGAATGTAGGACAACCTGTGGTAGCACAGCCAGTGATAGGTGGATCACCTCCAATACCTAGTTTGGTACAGCCATTGACAAATCAAAATAATTTCTTGAAACCTATTGGCTAATTGAACATACAATGATTTTTGTCAAAATTTTGCACATGACGGACATAGGCACTTAATTAAAAATCAAAAAAAATAATAAATAAATATTAAAAGCTATAATGACTTACTTTGTAAAATTATATTTGATTTTGGCATTTTTAGTTGTTTTTTCACTTAAATCGGTTTATATTTAAATTGGGATTCTAAAATTTTCCGAGAATTGTAGTAACTCACACACATTTAAAATTGTGCTAATTAACTGAATAGGTTTAATATATTTTAGATCTTTTAAAAATTACTTTTAATTGATTTTAACATGTTTTCATCAAAAATATCTTTGAATTTTACTGATCAAAAGTTCAATTATTTTAACGCAAGCAAAATATATGATCTACACAACATAGGCAAATGTATTGACAACTTATTTAACAGGTTTATACTTTTTAAACTGTTAAAACGTATTGATTCATTATGTAATTTAATAAACATTGACGTAAATTTTAGGATATTTTTACACGTGATAATCTTAAATTTGCGCTCTTTCTAGACAACAAAGATCAATAAAACCAGGAATATTAGTCTTAAGAAGTAGAAAATGTAATTACACACAGAAAATAATAGACAGATTAAAAGCTCAAGGCAAACCATTTACTATTGATAATGATAAAGAACTGAATAATTACATAGTAGATGAACATAAAGGAGGTATACTCAATGTATTTGAGACTGGTGTTGATCAAGGAACGGTAAAAGAGTATATGAATAAACAAGATCTAGGAATTTCACAGCCAGTTGAGCGTACAAAACCACAGCCAGTTTACCAATAAAACCACAACTAGTACCTTAACCAGTTGAAGCAATAAAACCACAGACAGTACCTCAACCAGTTAAACCTGTAAAAATACAGCCAGTACCTCAACCAGTTGAACCAGTAAACCCACAGCCAGTATCTCAGGCAATGAAATCACAAACAGTTGATCCACAACCTGGCGCACCTTAACCCATAACTTCACAGACAGTGGCAGTTCAATTCCTAGCCCGATAGCTCGTCCTTCATCTCCTCAACAACCATTAGCACCACAAACAATATTGCCGTGTGTAAATTAACCCTTTGACAAATCCTGTTATCTGTAAAAATTAATTGAAGAAAAAATATGCGCCGGCCGGGAATCGAACCCAGGCTAACAGCTTGGAAGGCTGTTGTCATACCACTTGACCACCGGCGCTTGAAATTACACATTAAACAATTTATACCCCTATATGTTTGAACGATAATCATTTGTTTTTTACCACTAACAGCCCTATCACATGCTTCATTTTTTGTTTTTCATTTTTTCATCACAAATTTTTTTAAAACAACTCGTAAAATTCCAAGGAATAAAAACTAGAGATCAAGTTGTAGATGATGCAAAAACTGTAGGAATGGCTTTTAGCCAAAAAGATATCTCTGATGTAGATCTTATAAATTATTTGAGCACATGTGATATTTTTAAATTTAAAGATAACGGCGAATTAATCGCTTCTGTATATTTAAAAAGAAACACTTACTACAAAAAAGTTGATTATTTATTTGTTTCGAGAGTAGAAGAAATTAAAGCCGTAGAAATTTATTCTTTGTGGGTTAATTCAAAATTTAGACGTAAAGGAATTGCGAGAATGTTATTATTTAAAGCTTTGATGACAATTAGAAAAGAATACAATTATGGAAATGATTTTGTTGTAAGTCTTCATTTAAATGAAGCTGATAAATACATGAATATTTCGTTTGCGTTGTACTACGCGTTAAATTTTAGAAAAGGCGCTTACGTCAAACACGGACCGGATGATTTAAAATATAATTTTGAGTTTATTCATAAACTTCATAATCCTATTGATATTATTCTAGGTAAAAAACGGTATCACAATGACAATGGTGGAACATATTTTGCTATGTACACAACTTTTAAAGATCTTAAGTGTTTTAATCCAATTAAAAAGTCACATTTTGAGCTTGGTGAAATGTTAAGAAAAGATTTAAAAGAAAGAAAAAGTAAATTTAAATAAATGAAAAGTGATGTGTCAGATTATTTTAAGATGATTGGTTAATAAAAGCTGATTAACAGATTCGTAAAACCTAAATTAAAACCGTTATATATAATTTTTATTTTAAAAATATGTTCCCCTAAGATCATTTTAATTTCATCAATACATTAACCCTTTGTGTGTTTAATCAGTTCTAGTTTTGTCCAACACATTGCTATTTGATCTTATGTCGGTAATCTCATGCTCAACAAACATTTTCGAAATTACTTTTAAAATCATAGCAAACCAAACCAAGTGCAATAACTCAAGTATCGATAGTAATATGAAGAATAAAACGCCTTCAAAACAATAGTTGTATTCTTTCATACGAATAAAAACCGAATATGTTACACCACAAGGCAAAATAATAAGTCTACTGACAAAGAAGACAATACTAAAGATTATAAACACAAAATTGGCTAATTTTTTCCATTTTAAATAATTGAACATCTTGGCGGTTTCTAAAAAAGGATCACTGACATCGTGAATAACCATTATTACTACTCCATATCTGATATAACCTAATAAGCCAGAACATCCTATAAGCATGAGTGTTACTATGTGATGTATCATCATTTGGTTTCTATCTTTAAAATCGTAGTGAATCAAAAGGAAAATAAATTCTAAGAGATAAAAAACGAATTCATAAATGTAGTAAAAAGATATTTTCAAAGGCAGTGGACCCGAACCAAAAGGATTAAAGTAAGAACTAGTATCCATTATCCAATCTTCGTTTCTTAATGTTAATAGACCGTAAAAGGCAATGAATAAATAAGAAAAAATTTTATAAATCGACATCGATGCTTTTTGGTGCGTGTAATTGCTTCTTCCTTCGAATAATTTATTTGTTACTTTGTAAACTACTATGTTTTTAAATGAGATAAGTACCGTTGATATAATCCAAACAAGAACTACTGTTTGAGAAATTTCTATATCATAATTTCTAATGCTCATAATTGGTCTTAGATCAAAACAATATATTTTAAAAGTAACCAAACCAATAAATTAATATAACCAATTACAAAGCGTTGTTGATTTTTCATAATCAAAGTTCGTTACAACAGCAATAATCTGACCAATAAAACAATTTAAAGAGTTATTTCTTTAATTTAAAACTTGTATGGTGTTTTTTTGTTTAAAACTTCTATTGTCTTTATACTTAAACAAACTAAATGAATGTCAAACAATTCACAAACACTTTAATGTAACATTTCAATTTGTATGACGTAAGTAAATGTAATTTACAAAAAGCAAATCATTTTAATGACAAAGTTAGACATAATATGGGAGTTTAATAATATTTAAAAATATTTATAGGAGCATATCAACACATTTTATTTCCCTCTAAAACACCCAGCACCATATCAGAACTAGAATTTTGTGATCTTCTCAACAATTAATTTTTAATTTAAAAATTATCATTTATTACCAATATGATTGTTATGTAATTAGCAAAAACTAAATTTCGATTAGATTATCGACCATTGTTGATTTTTTTGAATTTTTTTCCTAACATTAATCAAAACAAACAAAATTAATTAAAAATAAAGACCCATGGAACCAGAAGCAGAGGGAAGCATCAATCGTGAAACTTTTCCTGATATACCCACAGAGCAGGAAATAGAAGAAATAGCAAATTCAAGGACAGGCATTTGTAGTTATTTTAAAGTAGCACCTGTAGAATATCCAAAATTCTTATTATTAGGAGGGATGTTTGGTGTCATTGGGTTTATTTATTCCTTTATGCGTATTCTAAAAGATATGTTTGTTATGACCAGACAAGATCAAAATACAATAATGTTTATGAAAATATTTTATGTTTTACCTGCCTCTTTTGCCCTAGTCTTCTTGATACAATATATGATGAATACTAGATCGGTATCTAGAATCTTTTCCATATTCATCATAGGTTTCTCAAGTTTATTCATTATTTACGCTCTTGTATTTTTAATTGAAGATAAAATATCGACATCTGGTCTTTTCGGAGATTTTGGTGAAGAGAAATCGAGTAGTAAATTTGTAAATTTCTTTAAACCAATGGTATTAACCATAAAAGAACCACTTGCTACATTCATTTTCATAACTGCAGAGATGTGGGGAAGTCTATTAATGGCTTATTTATTCATGAGTTTCCTAAATGAATCTTGTACTATAAACCAATTCTCAAGGTTTATACCTCCTTTGTATATCATAACCAACTTAGCTTTACTCGGATCTGCACTTGTTAAAGAATTATTTTTAAGTTTACGAAAGAAGTTTGACCACGATCAAAATCAAATGTTATGTGCTGGCGTATTCTTTATACAAGCATTTTTATCATTGTCTCTTCTTGGTATGAAATGGTTTTTAGAAAAAAGAGTAATGAGTTCACCGATTTTTATACCAACAAAAGTGATTAAAACACCAAAAGGACCCAAACTCGGTTTTATGGAAGGAATTAAAGTAATGAAACAATCAAGAATGTTATTATCAATGTGTTGTATTGTTCTCTTCTTCAATATGTCATTTAATATGATCGAATCTTCATATAAAGCAGGAGTAAAAGCTGCGGCTAAAGACCAGGATTTGGATATAGGACATTATTCTGCATCTTTAAACAAATGGGACCAGTACATAACTTCTATTTCAGTGATATCATTAAATTTATCTGCCTTTTCTACTTTAGTCGAAACAAGAGGCTGGGTTGTTATGGGTTTAATTACGCCGATTATTACATTGGCTGCGATATTTGTTACATTGGGTGCAGCGATTTACAATTCGTCCTATGAAAACTTATCTTTTTCTGCAATTTCTAAATTTATATCCAGTGATAAAGCGTACTACACTTTAGAAAATTATTCAGGAATGATTTTTTTATCTCTTCTTAAGGTAGCCAAATATGCCGCCTTCGACATTTGTAAAGAGAAAATGGGAATGAGATTAGACCCGAACCACAGATCTAGATTTAAGAGTGTGTATGATGGTATCTTTGGTAAAGTAGGAAAATCTTTAAGTTCAATGTACGGTTTAGCTATGTTAACACTATTAGATACAGATAATATTCGAAGAGCAGCACCAATAACATTTATAATCATTTTTATCTTTGTTGTAATTTGGTTTAAATGTGTTAATTATCTATCCAAACTATTTGAGACGTCACTTCAAACTAATGCAAATGTCGACATTGATCTTTATGAGAAGCCAAAGGTTCAAGAAAAGTAAAATGTAAATAAAACTTTAATGTCAATTAAAAATATAAATCAATATCCACAAACTTCTGTAATTATTTTTTCCTGTCTTTTTACATACTCAGAATATTCTTTGTCACATTTTCTTAAGGTACAGGCTTCAACAAACGACAAAAGGAAAAGAAATAAGCCTAAAGTCAAAAGCTCTGCAATTATGAGATTTATTAATGAAAGACGTAACACAAAAGTGTAAATAATAGTAGAGAATATTCCTACAAATAAAAATTGCTTGATTAGTTTCATTTTGGGGATAAAAAAATATGACAAGGGGTTTTTGTGTAAACAAATGAGTTTTAATAAAAAGAATGTAAAAATGACTGTTAGTCCAGTGTTAAACATCGTTTTTTATATTTAAATTCTGATACAACCCCAAAAATCACATTAACCCCCTCTAAGATTGTACTGTCTGTTTATAACCACATTCACAAGAATAAAACACTGTTTGCCCTTCATCCGCCGATCTAAGTTGTGCTGTATTGTACATCATTTCTTCTGCTCCACAATTTGCACATTTATATTTAATTTTAGCACCTTTAACTTCTTTTATCTCTAAATCTACTTTCTGTTCAATTTTCTTAGACATTTGTATTTCTTGCATGCTGTTGACATCTAATGGATTTTCACATCTACCACATTTTAATACATTGCTATTTGCTTTTGGATTTACTAAAGTCCCACAAGCACAAAACATGGGATAATTTTTTTGGGCTTATTTTTTACAAAATTTTAGATCACAATTTTTTGTCTAGAACTCAATTTTAAAAAAAATATCAGTTTATGATTGAATTTTAAAATGATTTAAGATTGAAAAATGAAGAGAGTTAAGTAAAATTTAATAAATTTAAAAGAACTGGGTTTTGAGTGTTAAACATTTCTAGATCTGGCCAAATTTTATTTTTTTGGCCACGCCTCAAATATCTCAAATATCTCAATTATTATTTTATTTTGACGTTCTTTCAACAATCTTAACAAAATTTACTTTGATCAAAATATTTAACGGTAAAATTTTCTCAATCACAAAATGAATTGTTTTTTTATTGCCCAAACAAATAATTTATCAATTTTGTTGATATTTTTTTTTAATTTTTTTTAAAAAATGTGATGTGTTGAAAGTTGATATATCTATTTTGTTCTTTAATAGAAAGCTCCCACTTTCTTTATTTTGCCTATTTTTTAATAAATTCAAAATACTTTAGATCAATTCTATGTTTAATCATTTTTTTTATTTAAGATTCATTAAAAAATGATTTTTTCTAATTTCGCAAATATTGATCCTTTAATGACACCACCAAAAGACGGATCTGGATCTGCCAAGAAAGGAAAAATCTTCTTAAAAGTCAGAAATGTTATAGAAATTTGTGAAAAAATCTTACAAAACAATGTAAATTCAATAGATGTCATTTATAATTTAGGAAAGTGTTATATTGAAGTTCAAGATTATTTTGCTGCTTAAAATATCATAGATATGATTGAGAAAGATCATCCTGACCATGTTTTCTTTTACATTCTCAGCGGACATTTGAATATTAAGAAAGGTCAACTCATTAATTCATATAAATCTTTTTTAAAAGCGTACTCCAAGATACAAAACAAAGATCCGTTCCTCGTTTATGGTATAGGCTTGCTTTTTGAGCACATTGAAAAGTACACGATTGCGATAAAATGGTACACGCATTTATTAAAATACGATATAGAACTTTTTAAATATTGTGAGATTTTGTACAGAATTGGAATAGCTTATAAGAAAAACAATAAACTTGTAGATGCTCGTGAAACTTTTAAGACTTTACTTGATTTTTCAAGATCAGATGCTTTTAATAATGATATAAAAATCCAATTAGCGCATATCTATGAAAGAATGAGTGATACAGATAAATGTTTAGAGATATTAGATGAAATCAAAGATACGTATATCAAGAAAATACCTTTACATCGGATGTACGCCTGGGCCTATTATCGAAGAAATGAATTAAATAAATTAAAAGCACTGGAAGAAAATCAAGAGTGTTTTGATCCTTATGTCCTTTATCTCATAGCTAGAGCCTATTTAGAAGATAAAAACTATCAAAAAGCAGTACCTTTACTTTACACGTCTATAAAACTTGATAATCAAATGTTCATGGCATATAATACCCTAGGAGTCGTGTATTATACTACTAAAAATGCAGAAAAAAGCTTTTTGTATTTTCATAAAGCCGTTGAAATTAACTCTGAATTTTCGGAAGCAGTTGAAAATCTTAGAGTAGTAGAAGAAAATAGTCGGAAGTTCAATCCATCTGTGATTATGAAAGAAACAATTCCTAATCTTATTAAAACTCGATATCTTGACTCTCAAGTAATATTTTTTGAGAATATTTATTACTCTACTTCACTTGATTTGACTACAATTCAAGAAATGACGACATTTAAAATGGAAAATTTGTGACATTTAAAAAAATAAATTCGTTTTTGATGTAAATTTTTTTGAATAAAAATTAGTGACATTCGTTTATTTTTTGACATCCTCAATGAGTTTAGAAGGAATTACAAAAAACTTACAAGAAGTTAGTGGTGAAGATGTTTTGAAGAAAATCTTAGATAAACGATCTATAAGTCTTTACTGGGGAACTGCTACCACTGGTAAGCCTCATATAGCTTACTTTCTTCCTATCTTTAAGTTACGAGATTTCTTAGAAAATGGTTGTTCTGTTACTGTCTTACTTGCCGATATTCACGCGTTCTTAGATAATTTAAAAGCTCCTATCGAAAAAATTAATTATAGATCACAATACTACGAAAATCTAATAGTCGCTATGTTAAAAAGTATCGATGTTGATATTTTTCGTATTAATTTTGTAAAAGGAAGTACTTTTCAAAAGAGTAAAACGTACTTCTCTGATATCTTAAAAATTGCAAAAGTTACTAGTATCAATGATGCAAAACGTGCAGGATCTGAAGTAGTAAAACAAGTAGGCAATGCTAAACTAAGTTCTTTGGTATATCCTACTATGCAGGCTTTAGATGAGGAATACTTAAAAGTAGATGCTCAATTCGGAGGAGTCGATCAGAGAAAGATATTTATGTATGCCAGAGAGTTCTTACCCCATCTTAAATACAAGAAACGTGTTCATTTGATGAATCCTATGATTCCCGGTCTGAATTCTGATAAAATGAGCAGTTCTGATCGTAATAGTAAAATTGATTTGCTTGATAATGAAGATCAAATTCGTGAAAAAATCGCATCCTGTAAAGTTGATTTTAGTAAACCCAATGATGGATTGTTATCTTTGTTTAGTTTTATAATAATTCCCTGGTGTGATATTAAAGGATTGCCTTTTGAGATTAACAATCGTGTTTATAATGTGCAAAATTTTACAGAAGATTATGGTAATGGGATACTTAAAGAAGAAGATTTAAAAAAAATTGGTGCTGATTTAATTAATAAAATTATTTGCCCTATTAGAAAAACGATGTTAGAAGATCCTGAATTGATTTTTAAGTCTTATGGAGAAGAATAAATTTTTTAATTAAAATTTTAATATTAGCTTGAAATAATGTGGAACTGTCATTGTATTGATTAAAAAGTATCTTTGGTGGTTTAATCAAGGCAATGAGATTCCAATTTATTAAAGTAAAATGTTCATCCATTTTAAAAACCATAAGTTTTGGTACAACAAAACCTATCATAAGTTTTTTGTCTACTAAAACAGTGATATAAATGATTTATATCTCTGGTCTGATATAATAGAGATTAAATAGTAATCAAGAAATGTAAATGTTTTTTGTAAAAAGTAATTTAATTGGTGATAAATTAACAAAATTTTTAATCGAATCACACAAACAAATAAAGAAAAAAATCTATTGATTCTTTATCGATTTGTACTGTATTTAGTTGTAAGAAAATTTGATTTTATTTTTGAATCGACATAAGCCACGCTATATTTTTGCAATGAGCTAAGTAAAGAATGAAATTTTACAATCATATTTGTTTAATCACTTTTTAAAATATCACCTATGAAACAATTATGATAAATTTTTATTCGGATGAGCAAATTACTTTTTAAAATTAAACACATTTTTCAAGATTCGCCTATTGCAAACCTATCTTTATACAATCGTTTTGAATTTCTTTACATTTTAATAAAAATTAATATGAAACACAAACATAAAAATAATTAAATTGTAAACAACATGTTAAAAGCATTATTATTTTTGTTAGGTGTATGCTCAAGAGTTGTAATACACGAAGAATCAGACAAACCAGGCCTTAAATACGATAGTCATTACGAAAAATTACTCAATAAAGACCGTGTCGTTGTTTTATACTTGAGTTATTGCCCACATAGTCTTGAAGCTCTTGAGACATTGGAATCAAAGAACATACCATTTACGAAGTATGAAAGGGGAGAAAATCAAGGTTTTAGTGATTACGTCAATACAAAATTCCACTATCATAAGTCTCCTACGATTATTATAGATGGAAAATTCTTTGGAGGTAATGATAAGCTACAAAAAACATTAAGAAAAAATCCTAAGTTCTTATCTAATATTTTACCTCAATAAAAAAATATTTTTATCAAATTAAATAAAAAATTTTTAATTATCAAATTATAAAAAATGTATCATAAAATAAACATGTAGGTTTCTCAATTATTTTTCTCGTTCGCAAACTCTTTGCTATTTGTATAGATAAAAACATCATCATGAACTAAATTCCTAATCTTGACTTTAACTGTACCTTTTCTTTGTTCATCCCTCATTTCTTTTTTAGATCTTAATTTCTTTTGAATTTCATACTCTTTCTTGAATCTTAGAAAAGGTCCGAGATCTTTACCAAAATAAAACACTCTAGTTTTGCTATTTTTGTACATTTGCCAAAAGTACCACGCTACAGGTGATGTTTTTTCAATCGGCACGCCAATAAAAGTGAGGTTGTTTTCTCCCATCCATTTTTCGATATCTTTATATTTTTCTCTAACTGAATAAGCAATAACATAGTCTGAGTAATTTAGAATAGGTGGCTTGATGTTAATAAAAGGTGGTTCTTTTTTTTTCTTTGCTTTTTTAGTTGAAAAGATATCTAGTAAGAATATGAAAATTAACATATTGATAAAAATAAAGAAAATTTTTATTTAAAGGCATCTTGTTTTAAGATTTGTTTTTGAATTGGATCTCAGGTCTAACACTGATTCATAATTGCTGTCAATCATTTAATTTTAAGATGAAACGGGGTTTATCAAACGTCAAAAATTAAAGTCTAGAAGAGTCGTATTAAAGTCCTTTCCAGTGTATTTTATGTTTAAAAATTCTCCGAAAATTCCTGATTGAATATTGTTTTTATATTTATTTTTTACAATTTCAACAAGTTTATAAAAAAAATCTTTGGCAATATAATTGACCTCTGCATGATGAAAATTTGGCTTGTTCTTTTTTAAATCTGCAAATAAAGTAAATTGAGAAAGTATAAGGACGTCTTTATCTATGTCATTAGATATTAATTCAGAAAATAAATTTTCAAAGTCTTTAATTAACTTATCAAAAGAATCTCCTCTTTCTATCCCCACATACATAACATACCCTTTAGATATGCTTCGTATTTGTTCTTTTTTATAAATTACAACACAACTATCAACTTTCTGTATGACAACTCTCATTTAAAGCCCTATGAAATTAATTCTTCAAAAAGTCAAATCAATAAAATATACAAACGTGTCTATTGGAGAAGGCATTGTAATATTTCTTGGTGTAGAAGTAGAAGATAAAACAGAGACTATTGATTGGATGACTGATAAAATTCTAAAGATAAGGCTTTATGATGACTGGAAGTTGACTCTTCCACAAAAAGGTCTTGAAATAGCTATAGTTCCAGAACAAAATGTCATTATGAATCGATTGTCTGAGCCATCTATACTTGTTAATAAAGAAAAGGTCGATTTGTATTGTAGACAATTCTATGAAACTCTTTGTACTAAGTATTCTCCTGAATTTGTTAGGTTTATAACCTGCAACAATACTTTAGAAATTACGAATAATGGTCCTTTTACAATAACTTTGTCAAGATAAAAATGCATCGTGCGGGAATCGAACCCACGTCTATCGGATGGCAACCGATAATTATACCACTAAACCAACGATGCTTGATTAGAGAGCATTGTTATGAATAAAACCTTAGTTTAATATTTTGGCAACTAGTGAATATGTTTTATTTACTTAAATATTTTATTTTAAAAATCATTTATTGTTTTCATTTTTCTCGTTCTCTTCTAAAAAGTTTGCAATTTTCTCAAGAATAAAAATATCTACAGCTATTAATTTTTCTATGTATCTAACATGAAGCACATCATTCTTAAATTTACCATACAAAAGAACCCAATCACCAAGATCAAATTTATGGTTCGTAATTATGAAAATGTTTATGTCTTTGTAAGAAATTGTGTATTTACCATCTTCGAATTTAGAAATTTGTCCAAATGAATGAAGTCGTTTTGTGTTTTTATTCAGCAATCCAAACATACTATGGGTTGTTTACATATCATCTCTATCTTCCTTCTTGTCTTTTCCCATTAGGATATTTATAATTTTATTCTTTTGCTTGTCTGTAAAACGGTTATTTATGAGTCGAGTAGCAGAAATAAAAATATCATCAACTACACCAAAAATCGATCTTTTTTGATTAAGAGATAGATCACTCTTCATTACATCTGATCCAGTATACAAATTACTTAAAGAATGCCCGTTGTCTGTCCAACATTCCTGCATCAATTTATTCAATGTGTGGTTCTGTATGATCTTTTCTACTTTATATTTACAAATCAAATATTGAGCAAGGTTAGTTCGATCAAGACAGTCCACACAATTAACTCTGTATGTTACATTAGATTCACATTTATTTAATTTTTCGAAAAAAGACCTTTTTAAATTTTCAAAATTACTGGTAAACGAATTGAGATCGAAGTCAGTAAAAGCAATATTCTTTTCTTTTAACATCTTAATGTACATTGTATTAAGCAATTTCTCATCCTTACGTTCACCAAGTAAAGTCAATACATGAATATTACCATATTCCTCTTTAAGTAATTCAAAATGTTTATCAAAGGCGTTATCTAAAGCTTCCTCATCGTCCAAAATGAAAACTCTTCCATTAATTCCATGTGTCTTTTGTTTCCAAAATAAAGGAACAGAACCACGTAAAATATTTAAATTAAACAACGTTTTGTTATTTTTTCTTACACTAAAATGAGTTTTAACAAAGAATGAAACATTCCCATCGACATCAAGTCCTCTACTCAAAAACCGAGTTCCCATTTTTCTTGAACAAACTAAACTGAGTAACTTGATAACGTAGGAGTCATCAAAAACTTTGAAAAATTTAGAAACAAAAAATCCACAAAACATGTAACTATACCCAAAATCAGGATCTAGTCGTTCGGGATAATGAAAAACTCTCCATTCTCCTTCGCCTGTTTTTAATCTATCGATCATGTGCATGTTCCAAATAAATCTTTCTTTCATGAATTTGTTTTTAGTAAAATAAAAATCGTACGTTTGAATAAATTGCTTTAAATAAGCAACGTTTTCTGTATGTGAACATATTATTATAGGAATAAATTCAACTTTAAGTATTTTAAAGATTTCATTTCCTTCATAAAGTCCTATAGATTCCGATTTCTTAACCATAACAAGATAACTATTATCATCTATCTCTATAACTCCAAGAATAGTCTCTGCCTCGTATCTCTCAAATTCTTCATCTAAAAATTCAATGTTATGTCTATTTTTAAGAGATACTGTACCAGTTTCTGTGCTCCATCTCATTTTGCCAGAGTACTTATAATGAATAATATTTATCATTTAGGGTTATTTTTTTACAAAATTATTCATTAATAATATAAATTTTAATAAATTTTTAACATTTTTAAACATCATGTTTCTGTTGTTTTTAAGGGGTATCCTTTTTAAATATTTGTTTACCGATCAGATCAAAAGATCTGTTTTCATAAATTGTCATCGAAAATGAAAATCAAAGGAATGGGACTAAATATTTTAAATAAAAAATTTGTTTACTAATGTTTTGTAATGTTTTGATCGTATCTTTTTTTCCTTTCTTTGATAATTAACTGATATTCACGATTGTTTGTTTGTGTTTGTGTCCTGATATCCATCAACAGATATTCGAAAATTAACTTATTGAAAGTCTAATTAGCTATTTTTGTTATTTTGATACTGTAAATCTTTTTGAAAAATAAAAAAAAATGATAAAAAATGTAATAGAATAAAAATATGAGGCATAAGTATTCTAATGTTTCCATAAAGAATTCCATGTAAGATTATTTAAGATTTGATATATTGATATTGATATATTAACATAGTCGTCGTATCATAAAATAAGACTTCACTTCTTATATTTGTTTATGACTGGCCCTTACGTCAAGTTTATTTGTTAGTTTATGGCTATAATCTCATTGATAAATACTTAATTAACTTTATTAAGACCCCTTGATGTACACAAAACAAGGCATTTGCAGTAATTGTAATACAACGGTTACTCCTTTATGGAGAAGAGGTGTAGATGGTTGCTACCTTTGTAATGCATGCGGTTTATACTACAAGATCCACCAAAAACACAGACCTACAGAATTAAAAACCGATACTTTTAGACAACGTAACAGATTCAGAAGAGATTTTGTTTCCGAAGCACACAATATGAAACATTTTTACGCTGACAAAATGCGATATGATCAAAGAATGGCAAATATAAACTTTTATGATTCGACATATAATATAAACAGTAAATTTCCGAATGGATCTGAATCAAAGACTGACTCAAAAAATCTTTATAATTATTTTAGTGCACATAAAAATCCTAAGTTACCATTCTTTAACAAACCAATTAATCCAAAATACGATTTGGAACGTCTTGTAAATATTAATAATAATTCAATTCATGATGAAGATGACACTAATGAAGCTATTGCTATTAAAGTACTGCTTAGTTTGTCAAAAATACATCCTACTGACATTCAAGAATAAATAAAATATTGTATTTGTAAAAAAATTGTTTTTGTTTACCTACTGATATTTGGACAACATTCAAACGAATTTAATTTGTAAATTTGATCGAAAAACAAAGAAAAAATTAAGATGAAAAAAATGTTTTTAAAGGATTTAAATATGATTTAAAAGAAAATTAGTACTTCATGATCAGTCGGATATCCATCTATTATGCTTTTTCTACACAAAGGACATGCTAAAGATTTTCGAACCCAATTATAAATGCATTTCGAATGATATACATGATCACAAGGTAAAACACGTACAGTATCGTCTAATTCGAATTGATTTATACAAATACTACATGATTCTTCCTTTTTTTCTACTTCAGAGTATTTTTGAGTTTTACATAAGGAAATGAATCCACATCTATCATATATATAAAACGCTTATTTTTTTTTTCGGGATTTGGCTAAAAAGTTGATAAAAATGCCGAAAAGATCTGTTTA
>DWJA01000007.1:0-22080 GCA_018248675.1 Gesta gesta | reverse complement strand
TTTCATTATTTGCTTTTTCTTTAAAATTTTTAAATTTTTTACAACCCCCAAAATGTCAGCAAAATCAACCAACCCAATGAGAGAAATCAAACTCAAAAAATTATCCATCGTATTAAACGTAGGTGGTGGTAATGCAGCCAAACTCAACAAGGCTGCCAAAGTTTTAGAACAACTTTCTGGTCAAAAGCCTCTTTTTTCTAAATCTAGACTTACTATTAGGAATTTCGGGATTAGAAGAAATGAAAAGATATCTTGTCATGTGAATGTGGCAGGAGATAAAGCTTTAGAAATCTTAAAGAGTGCTCTTAGAGTTAAGGAGTTTGAATTAAATAAGTCTGCTTTTAGTGATTCTGGTTGTTTTGGTCTTGGTGTAGAAGAACACATAGATTTAGGAATTAAGTACGATCCTGATATTGGTATTTTTGGATTAATGTTTTATGCTGATCTTAAGAGACCAGGGGATAGGGTAAGTAAAAGGAAGAGACTTAGATCAAGAGTAGGAAAAAGTCATAAAATTACTAAAGAAGAAGCAATGCAGTGGTTTGTAGAGAAGTTTGAGGGAGTACTTCTTGAATAAAAAAGGGTTTTAATTATTATTTATTTAATTGTGTTATAAATTTACGTTGTAGTTAGGTAGGTAATGTGGCCATATTAAATTTACTTTGTAGTTATAGGGGTAAAGATTTACTTTCCAACTACCATACTCTCATTTAAAAAACACATAATCTCATTTAAATAACCTTTTTTTTTAATTAATTATAATCTCTTCTCTTTAAGTATCCTACTATAACATCCATAACAAGTAGGAAAAAAGATCTCACAAGTTAAAAATTGACTATTTATTTTCTCTCCTTCTGATGTCGATTCTCCATTTATCACTTTTAAATTATGACTTGCTTTATTTTCACAATAATTACATTTTACTATTATTTCATAAATTGAATCACAAACCTCAAAAAGTCTTTTAGATCCTTCAAATAAATTATTCCTAAAATCAGTACGTATCCCATAACAACAAATCTCTTTATCTTTATCACTAGCCACTCTCCTTAATTGATCTACGTGTTTTTCAGTTAAAAATTGAGATTCATCAATATAGATCTTATCGAAATTATTATAACAGATATCATTATATAAATCCATATTTGGTGATATTATTACATCAGCATTCACAAATGTACCATTCCTAGATTCAATCCTATTCTCTTTGAATTTAAAATCTGTATCTGGTTTCATAACCAAAACCGATTTCTTTTCATTTTTAACAGTTTGAATAAATTGCTTGGTTTTTCCTGACATGACAACACCAAAAGTAAACGAAAGGGAACTCATGAGGGGGAGAAATTACGTGGGATTTATGTAAAAAAGAAAACGTGTCAAAAAAATTGATTAATAAAAAATTTTGATTAGAACAAAAAACAGTTTGAGATTTCTACGAATTGGATTTATTTTGGATTTTTTGTTTTGATCATTAAAATCAACGTAATATATTTAATTATCAAAATTTATTTATGAGATTGATGATTTTAAGCTCAAAGACGTTAATAAAAAAATGGTAAATAGATGTTAATGGGGGAAGTTGTAAGGGAAGTCGTTGGTTAATTTGTATATAAAGTTATGTGGGAAGCTGTTGGTTGTGTTAAATCATGTAACAAATTTTTAAAATGTAAAAGCTTACCATATTGACTCATTATTACACTCTCAAAGTTTTTTAATATGAACTTTCAAAAGACTTGTTATGTTAACGTTATGTTTTTAAGTAAGTGTTTACCATTCAAAATATTCTTTAGATCATTATGTCTCATCTCGTTAACCATATTGGGATCAACTTATTTACCATAATTGCGCAGTGATGTCAGACCTTAAGGATATTAATGGGTATTCTTAGTAAATATTAACATCATTTTATAATATTCGTTATTTTTTTAATTAAAATTACATATTCCCTTTTTATTAATAACTTTTTATTTGTTTTATAAGAATAAATCTAACTTGTCATCTACAATTTCAATTGGAATTGAAAATTTCCTTCCATCCGACCTTCTAACTTCCATTTTATCTCCTTTTTTATCTACGACTTGTACAAGTTCTCCCTTCCTTAAACACAGTAAATTCCCTTCTTTGTAATCTTTTTGTAAGAAACAAATCTTAAAGAACTCTTCATTTTTCTCTAATTGAACTGTTTTTCGGGATGAGTGCTGGTAAAACAGTAAAAAATCGATAACGAATAATAATAAAAATTCTATGAGTAAAAGCCATAAATAGGAAGTAATTATAAAGAAGAAAGAGGATATTAGGACTACTTCTATTATGAATAACCCACTTAATAATTTAGTAGAAGGTTTGTAGGTCTTTCTTAAGAATGTGGTCCTGTACTGTTCACTTCTTATATAAAAATAAATTATAACAAAGAGAGGGAAGAGAGAAGTAATAGCACAAAGGAAAAGGACTTTCTTATCGTAATTCTTATCTTTAAAGATAATAAAAAGTTCAGTAGAAAGAAATAAAATGAATTTAAAGAAGTATCCCGTGTATTTATTCATAAAGGGTAAAGTCATAAATAAAAATTTAGCAAAAAAAGGGGGTGATGGTTATGAGGGGAATATGTATAGGGGAGATTAAAGATAATATGTGGGGAGACTGTGTATAGTGAGGGTGTGATAAAATTTTCTTTATTAAACTAAATATAAACTATTTCAGGATTTTTAAAAGAGTTCAAAGAACCTTTATTTAACTTACACAAAATCATTTAAATTCAAAAAATTAACTTTATTAAAATCCATTTCCAAAGGTCTTTGACTGTCCTTTTATAAACAACACAGTATGTGTCAAAGATGATTTATTCCCTTGATAAGAAATAATTGAGGTTTTTGACATGAAGAAAATCGTATCAATTAAATTGTATTTTAAAATTAAAAATCTATAACCCGTGATGTTTTAAAAGTGATATCTTATTGATCAATAGAAAACATCTTTTTATTTTCGTAAATTCATTTATCTTTAAAAAAAAATAATGATTTTTAACAAGGGGTTATATGATTTTTTATAGGACAAGAAATGTGCTCTCTTTTTGATTACATTTATAATTGGTTTGACTTCATTTGTCATTGGTTTTTTTTTTACAAATTGATTATTTTTTTCATTTGTAATTGATTTTTATTTTTTTGCCCAATATCCCTATGAAAATCATTACGAGAATTTTCTCTAAAAAAGTCTCTACAATACTACTTGGAATAAAAATAAGATACAAATTAAAGAAAAAACTTATTAGAATCAAAAATTATACAATAAAATACAGAATTATTCATATCAATAACATTGATAACGGTCAAAATAATTCAATGACATTTGAATGTCTAGGAACAAACTTTTTTATGACTGCTAATACCATTTTAAATAATCTAAATTTGGTTGGTGAGATGTATTTAACACTCGGGAAAAAGTTATTTCGATTGAGAGAAGATGATTTTCTTTTTGATAAATGTCTTTATCTTGAAGATAAAAATAATGTACCATCAACATTTACTTTGGTTCCTAATGCTACGATTTTTGTAATTAATTCTATAAAACACAATTGGTTTACATCTTGTCAAAATTTAAGAGTTTTAATCATAAAAAATTCTTTTGTTCAGAATGTCTGTTTGGATGATCTTAAATTTCTTAATTATCTTGATCTTTCTCATAATTATCTCGAAAATATAAAAATAACTAAAACACTCCAACATTGTAATTTATCACATAATAATTTATCTTGGTGTGATGTTCGGGCTTATTTTATGGATTTATCTTATAATTCTATAACTTTTATTTATTCTGAATTTAAATTTTATAATCTTAATCTATCTTTTAATCCTCTTGAAGTTTTATCTGCAAATGGCAATTTAATCAATATTTCTAATACAAAAATAAAAAATGTATTGTGTAGGGGAATAAAGCGATTAATATGTCGTAATAATAAGAAAGTTGCATTGTGGTGTACTGAAAATGTAATTTATTTGGATTTAGATAATTGTGGTTTGGAGGTTTTTAAATTAAATCAAAATAATAGTTTAGAGGTTGTTAAACTTCGTAATAATAAATTGACTTCTTTGCCTAATCTTGGACGATTGAAATATCTTGATGTTAGTGGAAATAAGTTGTGTTGTTTTGGGAAGTATCCGGCTGTTTATATGAATGTAAGTAGAAATCCTATTAGGTATATTTTATCATCTAATAATTATACACATGTAGATCTTTCTTATATAAATGTAGATAAATCAAATAAGTTAAATGGATACAATGAAAAATTAATTGGAAATCTTAATCAAATGGTATTAAGTTCTAAACAAGTTATTAAGAAAAAACACAATTTTAAAAGAATTAAGAAGATCATTGTGACTATTCCAAGGTTAACTTTTTGTAAATTCATATTTGTAACTGCTTTGGATTCTGATTTGGATCTAGAAAATTTTCTAAAAATGGCGCTATCTATTGTAGATTCAAAAATAGATAATCACAATTTTTTTATGAAATTAATTGATCTTTATGAGAAATTCATTAGAGAAAATCTTTGTAATGCTTATTTTTATTCTATTATGATAGAAGAAAATTTAATAAGTGTTAGATCTATTTATTTACCTTTGGTATTTGCTAGTTTTGTTGTTCATAAAATTATAGAAAATGATAAAATTTTTGTCTTTGAAAATATTGGCGATTGGAATTGTTTTCCTTTATTGGGATGTACTGATCTTATTAGAAGACGTTCTTCATATTTTAAACCATATTCAATTTATTGTTATATGGATATTTACTGTTCATATACTAAAGAACTAGAAGTAAGGAATAATATTGATTTGTATAAAGGTGGAAATAGAGATATTAAAGTAGTAAAAGACATTATTTTAAATTCAAAATGTTTAAAGAGTGATTTTGATATTGACATTAATTCATATAATGATTGGTTAAAGACTAGATCTCTTATTCCTACTTACGGTTTAAATACTTGTTCTTTATCACATCTCGAATACTTGACTTTAGAAACTGATACATTACTTCCCACACCTGGTTTTGTTCATTCAAAAGATGATAAAATCTCACATGAAATAACGACTTTCATATTTTTGAAAATACATTCCACAACTTCTAGAAATCCAATAACATCTTCTCCTTACAATTACATAATAGGAATACTTTGCAAATCATTTCAGGTCATTCTCTTTGAACAACACGATAATCAATGTAGTGTATTCTTAGGATTTAATTGTAGACAAAGTCTTATATTTGCTATGTACATTTATAGAATCATGGTTTATAAGGGAATTAATCTTTCAATTGGAGTTGTTTGTGGAAATTTTTCAATTAGATGGTCTCCAACATTTCCTAAGTTATTTGGTTTTGGACTTAATAAATCTGCTCGTTTTGCTTCTATGGGAGAAGGCGTTTTTTGTTGTAAGTGTGTGAAATTTGATCATAAAAATTTGGTATTTAAATTTCACGGTAAAAAGTTTATGAAGGGATTTGATGAGAGATTTGAAGTTTTTTCTGTTCATTTTAAACATCCTTATAAAATTTTTATGTAAATTAAAAAATTGTTGTATAAAAAAAATTGTGTAATTTAGAGATTTTATTTATGGGAAGGCGATAAGTGAGTCAGTACATCAGCGGTGGTTATGCTAATTGATATAAATATGGGTTTTAGCATATAAGGACTCAACACCAGCCCCCATGTTTCACTACAACAGATGGTGAAGCTAACATTTTTGTCTTTAAAAACACATATTAACTAAAACAGTTTTAATTTATAAAATTTACTTAATCCTCCTTATTTTTATGTCTTCGTTGTTCTTCAACAGCTTTTTTCTTTAACAATAACACCATAAGTTCATATATTCCAATGGAAAGAAGAAGAACAGCCAGATAAAATCCCATTTGGAACAATGCATTTTTCTGTTCAAAAATCGAATAAGGCCAAATACCTTTGACACCTGACATTTTAATACAGAAAAGTAAATATATAATTACATATAAAACTAAGAAACATCTTTGATATTTACAGCCAATAACTTCAACATCAAAGATTTCACAAAATACGCCTATTTCTGGTGCTAAATGTTGACAGAGATCCGCAAATGTAGACATACAACTTCCTTTAGAATACATTTTCATTCTTTTAAGTTGATTTCCATCATGAAAGAGTATCGGCCAGTAGTAAAGTAAAAACATTGTAGAATTAATTGGAAGAGATACACAAACTAAAGATCTGTGTATATGCTCGAACATCTTTTTACATACAAATCGTTTGAGTAATCCAGCAAACATTGTGATTACTGACAAATAGAGACCAAGGTAGCTTAAGAATTGATATTTATCATCTTTTATACTTGTATAACATCCGTAGAGAGAAAGAGAAAGAAAAATTAATCTTGTGATGTGTATTTTCATAAAAGGGTGATGTAAATTTATTAAATAGACTTACATCTAAAACTGAAATATGATTTGTTTTTTTGGTAACGAATAAAAAAATAAGAATGTTTAAAAAGTTCTATTACAAAAAAAAAAAACATAAATTTATGATAATTTTACAGTTTTCATAAAAAATCTTCTATTTGTATCTCATTGGTTCAGTAAATTTTAACATCCCATGAAAATCCTTATTACTTCAGATAACCACTTAGGATTTAAAGAAAATGACGATATTCGTGGAAATGATTCGTTCAATACATTCGAAGAAATTCTTATGATAGCTAGACAAGAAAATGTAGATTTTATAATACAAGGTGGAGATTTGTTCCATGAAAATAGACCAAGTAGATATTGTATAGATAGGACAGTTCAACTTTTAAATAAATATTGTACTGGTAGAACTAAAAGCAAGCACAAAGAACTTATGAGATTAAATAAAATGTCAGAAAATGTGTCAATATCTATTCCTATTGTAGCTATTCATGGTAATCATGATGATCCTTCTGGTATTAATCGAATAAGCACATTGAATATTTTGCATTCTGCTGGTTTGATAAATTATATAGGACAATACACTGCAGATAAGATTGTAATAGATCCAATTTTAGTAGAAAATGTAGCCATATATGGTATTGGGCATATAAAAGATAAATTATTATACACTAGTTTAATAGAAGGTAAGGTTGTTTTTAATAAGCCAAATACACAAAAAAAGTATTATAGTATATTAATTCTCCATCAAAATAGAGTGCCACGAAATAAAGAACACATTCCTGAATCTCTTTTTGATGATAAATTTGATCTAATTATATATGGCCATGAACATGATAACAATATAACAAAAGGTCCAAGTTTAGTTTTACAATCGGGTTCTACAGTCAGAACATCATTATGTGAAAGCGAAACTGGAGAAAAATACTGTTACATTTTAGAAATTCATGAATTGAATACACATACAGGATTTCCGCCTACTTTAAATAAGATAAAATTGTTTACTGTCAGGAATTTTTTAATGGATACCGTTAGATTAGATACAGACAATCTAGAAAATTCAGTCAGCGAAATACTTCATAAAATGATTAGAAAGTCAAATCAAGAATTTGAAATTAGGAAAAATGAATTAAATGAACCATCAATCATTAACAGTAGTAAAAAGCCTAAAATATCACTAGATCATGAAGAAGATATTAATACAACTCGTATTATAGAAGAGCCATTAGAGAATAAACCAATTAATATGTTGGATGATAATCTTAAACTTCCTTTAATAAGATTAAGAGTAGAAACTAATGGTTTAAAAATCATAAATAATCACAGATTAGGCTTAAAATTTACTAATTTGGTTGCTAACCCAAATGATATGATACGATTTATTAGGAAAAGAACTATCAATAGTTCAATATCAGCACAAACAACTTCGAGTTTAGGAATATGTGAAATGATTAAAGCTAATTTAAACTCATTAAATGCCATTTTAGAAGATAAATTTATTGATTCTTTGGAGAACTACACAAATAAAGATGAAAAGGAAGCATTTAACGAATTAATTAAAAATAATGTCGATAGGTTAATATCTAAAATTGATCTTAATAACATTTTAATTGATGATTTGGAAAATGAAATTAAGAGAATCAATAAAGAAGAAAAAGATAAAGCTAAGAATGAAGAGACAAATATGCAAGTAGCTTATAAAAAAGAAAATTTTTGTGAAGAAAAAGATGTTAACTTAAACCACAGTATTGAAGAAATTAAAGATAAATTGGTGATGGATCAAGAAGTGGCTACCGATATTTTTAAAAACGAAGTAAATGATAAACAAAACGAATCTGAAAAAAGCATTATAAAATTAGATAAAAATCGCCAAGAACTACAATTAGACTCTTTAAATTCACTATCTTTCATATCTGAAGGGAATAAAGATCTAAAAAATGAATCTCATTCTAAATCAAACATTTCTTATTTTGATACAAACGAAACAGATAACATCCAATTGAAATCATTAGAGAGTGATACCTCGACTAAACACTCATTTAGTGGAAGAACTAGTAAAGAAGCAAGAAAAATGTTAAATTCAATAAATACTGAATCGATGTCAAATATCACATACTTAAATAGCACAATAAAATCTACAGAAAATGTTAATAAACGAATATTATTTGAAGAGAAAAAGGATGAACCTAAGTCGCTGAGTGAAGAAAGTTCTACTGATCTCTTGTTTGAGTTTTAAATAAAGTATATTAAATTGTTTAAAATGGTGTAATACAGGGATATTAAACAGTGGTACAGTGTGCCACTACTGTTACACTTGACGTTTTTGACTGGTAAAAGTTCTATTTTTTTCAAAAAATTTTAGGAATATTAAAACTGGCCACGCCATCATCAAAATACGTTATGTAGGTACAAATACATATAAATCTTGTTCAAAATATTGTGTATCTGTTTTTTTTTCTGAAAATCGTATAATATTTCGAACAATGTCTTTTTATGGATAATTTGAGTTGATTAAATTTTCTGAGTGACCTAAATGAAAAATAAAACTTAAAATTTTGCAAAATTGAGCCACTGGGCTATTTTACTTTGACATCACTGCACTGATATTACCAATGTTTATTTTGTATGATGATGATTTTGTAGGTTTTAAGATATAAAAAGCATATTAATTATAGATAGAACAATATTTAAGAAAGTGTTTATTTTGTAGTGTTCGTCGTGAGAAGTTTGTGTATTTTTTTTTGTTTTTTTTTTATATTTGTTTTTTTTTAAAGATCATACTAGTTCTTCGAACGGCAATTCCTTATATCGCATCCTTGTTTTTGGCAAGTAACTGTAAGCCACATTAGCACTACTGATAATCGCTATACCTAATAAAATTAACGGAAAGAAAATAAAGTAACTCTTAAAACCAGCAACAGCCAAACAGAATGTTGTCGAATATAGAATTAAAGGTGAACAAATGATTATTCTTATTATAAATGGTACGTCCAATAACAGAAGGTAAAAGTAGATACCACCAAATGACAGTGGACCTTTGAAGGATATTTGATTAGCATCTATAAATATCGATAATATAGATAATGACCATGAAAGTTGCCTTAGTAAGTACTTCAGAGTTGCGCGTGGTTCTTTTAGCATTTTAGACAAGCTTACTTTATAATTAGCGTCCATTCCCTGTAACTCTTCTAATTTCTTTGTGCTATAAAAGCTGTATGTTACTGAAATTAATTCGAGTAACGATACAGCTATTGCTCCAGTCAATCCACTAATGATTCTGTCTGCATATAAACAGACCAGAAGTATTTCAGTAGCGATAATTATGAGATTAGTTAAAACAACTATCATCTTAAACAACTGCAGTATCATCTTACCAATTAATTTTAAAGATTTCCGAATTGGGAATACAAACAAACTAGTAGAGATAAAATAAGGGACTATATAAAGAGAGTATGAGACACTTGGTGAATTTTGATACAAATAAATATACATAGGAAGAAACATTAAATTAGAGATGCAAATAATTGAAAGTAAAATGAAGGCAATGAGATTATTTCTGAAGAACACTCTACTGATAGCGAAACCAACTTCTCTATTTTGTAAGATAGGGATCGCTTGTTCCCCATAAAGATCATAGAACTCCCTTTTGTAGCTGTCTCTTAAAATGTCATAGGCACTATTTATCTCATAATACCTTTGTGTTTCTTTAGGGTCTCTTTGTGGATGAACCTCCTTAATCAACCTCTTATAACTATCTTCAATCTCGGAAAATGTGGAAGACATCGTACAATTTAAAGATTTATACAACTTCATTGGGGCGTAAACAAAAATTTATATTTATAGTTTTAAACGATCAGTTTGTTTGTTCAAATTAATTAAACCTAATTAGGGCACTGCTAATCAAAAAAAATGAAAGTTGTAAGGAACTATTGAGTCAAATGAGATCAAATCTTATCAATAAGGACCAAGTTATGATAATTAGGATGTATAAACCTAGAATATGCTCTATAAACAGCTTTTTACCTGCCAATTAAACGTTAATTAATTTTGATGTATTATTATTGCGTATAGTATTATGGTAATCGATAGCCTCTTAACGTCATATGGAATGATAACTGATGATTTTGCATATCATTGGTCTAATTCAGGGGTCGGCAACCTTTTTTATAAGAAGAGCGAAATTCAGAGCATAAAAACCATGGCGGGCGCATCGTTCCTCAAGTAAAAAAAATGTTGAGGTATTAATACATTTTACAAGGTGAAAACAGTTATTTTATTAAAGTTTGTTTGTAAAACTTATTTTTAATGCATATTTTTTTTTAAACTACCAAAAACTTGACTAAAAATTTTTTTTTCGAGGTTTTTTTAAACTTTTGCTTAACAGCAAAGTGCCAGACGGGCGCACCAAAATTTGAAAAAGGGCGCAGGTGCGCCCGCGGGAGCCGCGTTGCCGACCCCTGGTCTAATTGATTGAAGGATAATATTCTTTTTTGATACAGTTAACGACCAAAACAACTTCTTATAATCGAATGTTGCTCTGATCAAACGATGTGGAATGATTAACTCAAAGTTGTTTAAATTAAATTACGCTAATAACTTTTATATTTGAGCAGGTGGTTTTGTTTGATATTTCGAGAATAACCTTTCAAACTTTTAATCTGCTGTTATTAGAAGATTTGAATTAACAAAGACTTTCTTACAGATAACATAATGCACAGTTTGTATGACAAAACGATTTAATGAATTCCATATCTAAAAGATATTGTTAAAAACAAAATCAAACAAACAAAATTTACAAAACAAAGGAAACACAAAAAAGCAGCTGCATCATAAAATTACAGACATTAAGTAAAAAGATATATAAAAAGCACAAGGGCATACTTTTAATTGCATTAATGGCGACCCAACCTGCAGGATACTTTAAAGGCATAAAACATTTTTAAGTGATCCATTACAAACCTTTCTAAAGTTTTAAAAGAGTCTGTATTTGGCCATAACCCAAAAAATCGTTTCGCTAAGTCTAAATAATTTAATTAAGCATACTGTACAATCAATTACTTTTTTCTAAATATGACCTCCAGGTTTTCAATCTGGCTATTCTAAAGTTTCTATTAAATAAATAAGTGCAAATAACCGGGTGATGTCAAGTGCTGCCCAACATTTGAATTTTTAAGTGCCACGCTCGTCTGTTAAAAGCCTCATTTTTCTTAAAGAAATTACACACTGAGATCACTGCTCTAAAAGCCAAAACAAGGCCAATTAAAAATTAAACCAAAGAAATGATTTGGATGACCTAAACTTGGTTGAATGTGATAAACAAAAAATATCTAAAACATTACTGCTTGAAAATTTAAAATGACACTTTAATTCAGTGATTCTCAACCTTTTTGGTGCCATATCCGTTTTCGAAATTTTAAACCCCCAGTTTCTTAATTGTGCAAAATTATAAAATGCCTCTGGAAAGTGTGGCATAGGCCTCTCCCTGAAATATTGACTTCTCTAAACAATTATAATTTTTAAAACTCTTTTGTAAAATTTTTAATAATTTTAATATTTCAGTTATCTCGACCAAAACTTTACCAACTTTAAACCTCCTTTTCGTATGTTTTCTTTAAATCTTTGGAAAAATTAAAATTTAATTTTTCATTTTCTATAACGGAAACTCCTATAAAATTTTTAAGTGCTTGTACAACAACTAGATAATAGGGATTACTTAAGTCTACAGTACATTTTAAATTAGATGTAATACAATCAAATACCCTCAATTTCATATTTTCTGGTACAAATCGTTCTTCATATAAAATTTTATAAGTTTTATCAGTTTTTATGCATTTTATCATTTCGCATAAAAGCGTTTCTTCAAATTTAAAAAATGCATCAAATGGCACCACACGATGAGCAAAAACAAAAGACACTTGGTTTTCTCGTAATAAATCGTAAAGACGAGAAGAAGATACAGATGACCCATTAGAAATAAATAAAATACTACTGTATTGAAAATAAATCTTAAAAGGATTAGAATGAAGTAGATCTACTTCTTTTTTTATTTCTTTTTCTATGTCAATATCTTCGTATTGAGAATATTCTTTTGTAGATTCAAGTAAATTTTTCAAAACACCCGAAACTTCTTTAAAAGCCTTTTCTTCTCTACCTTTTTTGCAAGAAATGTAAAATCCTTTTTTCATTTCGAAATGTTTAAAGGATTTCGGTCTTTCACTGTAACCGGTTTTCATGCAAAAATGGGTTTAAAAAAAAACTGGTGAGTGGGAGAAGAGGGACAGAGGAGAAATAGCATAGGAGAAAAATAGCACAGGAGAAAGAAAGTTGAGGTCGGCAGAGAACGTCACAGTCTCCTTTTCATTACCCTTTATTTACATTATTCAAACCCCCATACCTTCACTTCTCTTCATCCACCCACCTTCCCTCCTTACCCCCTCTCCATCTTTTTTTCTTTTCCCACACCACACCCCAAAAATGGTAAAATACGGAAACAAATTCAGTTGGGATGTAATTTCTAAATTTTTTGATGAGAAAGGTCTAGCAGGACAACAAATAGATTCTTTTAACCAATTTGTAAAAACTAAAATGCAGGAAGTGATAGATGAAGCCCCTGTCATCACAGTCCAATCCACAATCACAGCCGGGCAGGAAAGTAGACGGAAAATGTCTATGAAATTTGGTCAAATTTACGTTTCTAAACCCCCCACGTACACGGAAGCCGATGGTACAACAATCACAATTACACCAAATGAAGCCCGACTTAGGGACTTAACGTACCTCTCACAACTTTACATTGATGTTACTAAATTAAATGAAAATGAGTTTGGGGTTGTTGATGAACACACGTACAATAAAGTCCCTTTTGGAAGTATTCCCGTAATGGTTAAATCCGATTATTGTTCTACACACGGCCTTAATGATGAAGAATTAATTAAAATTGGAGAATGTGAGTATGATGTTGGTGGTTATTTTATAGTTAATGGTTCAGAAAAAGTTATTATAGCCCAAGAAAGAATGGCTTCTAATACTATTTACGTTTTTAAGAAAGGTCAACCTGCCCCATACACCCACTACTCTGAAATTAGATCTGTCCCTGAAAAAGGAGCCAAGAGTCCGAGTGCCCTTTCTTTAAAATTATGTAGAAATCCAAATGTGATTAGGGTCTCTATTCCTTACGCTAAACAAGATATCCCTTTATTTATTATCTACAGGGCTTTAGGATTCCTTTCTGATAAAGAAATTACTGATCATATTATTACATCAGATGAAGAAATGTACGATTTACTTAAAGAAAGTATTATTGAATCTGCTGTTATTCAAGATCAAATTTTAGCTTTAGATTATATTGGAAAAAGATCAGCACCAGTTGGTTCCACAAGGGATAAAAGGATTAATTTTGCTAGAGATCTCTTAGCCAAGGAATTTTTGCCCCACATTGGTACACAAGAATTTTGTGAAACCAAAAAGGCGTATTTTTTAGGGTACATGGTTCAAAAACTCCTTTTAGTAGCTCTTGGTAGAAAAAAAGAAGATGATAGAGATCATTACGGAAAGAAAAGAATGGATTTAGCAGGACCACTTTTAGCATCCCTTTTTAAAACACTTTATAAAAAATTATGTGGAGAAACAGCCAAACACATGGCCAAATGTATTGAAAATGGTAGAGATTTTAATATAGCCCTAGGATTAAAAGCTTCTACTATAGCCCAAGGTTTCAGATACGCTTTAGCCACGGGTAATTGGGGAGATCAAGCCAAGTCGATGCAAACCAAAGCAGGAGTAGCCCAAGTTTTAAATAGATATAATTTTTTATCTACATTTTCTCATTTAAGAAGAGTTAATACACCAATAGAAAAAGAAGGAAAATTAGCTAAACCCCGTCAATTACATAATACACATTGGGGAATGATTTGTCCAGCAGAAACCCCAGAAGGTCAAGCTTGTGGTTTAGTTAAAAATTTATCACTTTTAGCTTATATTTCTGTTGGATCACCAAGTGAACCAATTATTGAATTTTTAGAAGAATGTGGAGTAGAAGCTTTAGAAGAAATTTATGATCAAAGTCATAATAGTCATAATGTTAATAATTCATCTTCTACTAAAGTTTTTATTAATGGTGTTTGGATTGGTATTCATGAAAATCCTGAAATTTTAACTGAATCTTTAAAATCTTTAAGGAGATGTCTTGAAATTGATAAAGAAGTTAGTATTGTCCGGGATATTAGAGAAGGTGAAATTAGAATTCAATCTGATTCAGGTAGACCTACTAGACCTTATTACGTAGTAAAAGATAATAAACTTTGTATAGAAGAAAGGATTAAGAACCCAGAAGAATTAAAAGATTATAAATGGAATGATTTAATTGAAAATGGTTTTATTGAATTTTTAGATGTAGAAGAAGAAGAAATTGCTATGATAGCCATGTCCCCTGAAGATTTAAAACAAAATTTAGTACAATATACTCATTGTGAAATACATCCTGCCACGATTCTTGGGGTTTGTGCTTCAGTATCCCCTTTTCCTGATCATAATCAAAGTCCTAGAAATACTTATCAATCCGCCATGATTAAACAAGCCATGGGAGTTTATTCTACAAATTTCTTACTTAGAATGGATACTTTAAGTAATATTTTATTTTATCCTCAAAAACCTTTAGTAACCACAAAATCAATGGAATACATGAAATTTAAGGAATTATCCCCTGGACAAAATGCAATAGTAGCCATTGCTTCTTATACGGGTTATAATCAAGAAGATTCTATTATTATGAATCAAAGTGCAATAGATCGAGGATTATTTAGAAGTTTTTTTTATAGGACGTATACTGATCAAGAGAATACTACACGTCCTGGGGTTACTGAAGAATTTTGTAGACCAGTAAGAGGAGAAGTTTTAAGAATGAAAAATTTAAATTATAGTAAACTTGATGAAGATGGTATTATATTCCCAGGGATGAGGGTTACAGGAGATGATGTCTTAATAGGGAAAGTATCCCCTCTTTTAGATCCAGAAAGAAGTACAAAAGGATCTCCTGTTTATATTAATAAAGATAGTAGTACTCCTATGAGAAGAACAGAAGAAGGTTTTGTGGATTCAGTGATAGTTACGAATAAAGATGGTTATAAATTTACTAAAGTAAAAATTCGTAGTGGACGAATCCCTCAAATGGGAGATAAATTTGCTTCTAGGCATGCTCAAAAGGGGACCATTGGGATTACACTCCCTCAAGAAGATATGCCCTTTACTTCTGAAGGGATAGTTCCTGATATTATTATTAATCCTCATGCTATTCCTAGTAGAATGACAATAGGACATTTAATAGAATGTCTTTTAGGGAAAGCTTGTGCTTTAACAGGAGAAGAAGGGGATGCTACTCCTTTTAGTGGAGTAACAGTTGATAGTATTTCAGAGAAATTAAGAATGCATAATTATCAACAAAGGGGATTTGAAGTAATGTACAATGGGTACACTGGAAGGAAATTAAGAGCCCAGGTTTTTATAGGACCCACGTATTACCAAAGACTTAAACACATGGTAGAAGATAAAATCCATGCTAGGGCTAAAGGAGCTTTACAAGTTTTAACTAGACAACCCGTAGAAGGAAGGTCTAGGGATGGTGGTCTTAGATTTGGGGAGATGGAACGTGATTGTATAATTTCTCATGGTACTTCTGCTTTCCTTAAAGAGAGGCTTATGGATGTGAGTGATTCTTATTGTTGTTATGTTTGTGATATTTGTGGATTAATAGCAATTAATGCTAAGAAGTACAATGAATGTAAAGGATGTAATAATAGGACTAATATAAGTTTAGTAGAGATACCTTATGCTTTTAAATTGTTAATACAGGAATTGATGTCTATGAATATATCACCTAGGATTAGGACATGAATAATTAAAAGTGGTTGTTTAAAATAAAAAATGAAATGTTTGTTAGTGTTAATCTTAGGTTTATAAAGTTAGAGAGGGGTTGTTACCCCCTTAAATATCTCCTCATATCTAATCTTCTTATTTTTGTTCAATTAAAAATACTGCTCAGGTCTAAATTTCTCACAATTTATCGGCATCCCCAAAATGTAAAAAGGATCAAGCATCACAAAATTACAGAAATCCCCATAAATCTTCTTAAAAATTTGATTCGTATTTTCATTACCTACAAAAATAAAAGAAATTCCTGTTAAAGTCGTGTACATTGAAATTGTTTGGGATTCAAAATAAAATTTATCTTTATGAGTTGGTTTGGAGATTTCAGAAATTAAATATTTGAGGGAATGAAGAGAACTACAAAGGACTAAAAGGGAGTTTGTATCGAACTTAGGGTATTTTTGGTAAGAGAAGATCATGGAGCCGGAAGAGTTGAGAATGAAGAAATATGAGATCATGTCGGGTTAAGTGGGGGGGGTAGTAAGGGAGTAGAGTGGGCTGGGAGTAGAGTAGGTAAGGGGATGTAGAGGAGGTAAAGGGTTGCGGAGTAGCATAAATGGAGAAAGGTTTAAGTAAGGCAAAGGGGTATTTACTTAGCCCCACATTTTCCTTATTTTAAATCTCCTTTCTACATACAGCACACCTTTTACTTTGAACTCGCCATTGATTTAAACAACTTGAGTGGTATTTTGTGGAACAGGTCGTACAATCAGAAAGTGAACTTGATGATATTTTATCATAACAAATACAACAAACATGAGAATTATCTAAAACGAATAAATCTAATAAATTTTGTGGGATTGAATATTCAATTATTTCTTGCTGACATAAGTCACAAATACCATTTTCTTCTAAAGCAGGCCAAAAACAAACCTTACAAGGATTATGCATGAAAGCATGAGAAAAAAGTAAATTTATACTTAAAATGCATAAACAAGGATGAATTATTATAAAAATGTCATAATTAAATGAATAAGAATCTATATTTTTATTTTGAAGAATATCAATAATCCCTTTTTTTACTTACTAAGTGACCATAGTGTAGTGGTTATCACGTTTGTCTAACACGCAGAAGGTCCCCAGTTCGAGCCTGGGTGGTCACATTTTTTTTTATTAAAAATATTTTATTTATTTTAAACATTAAATTTCCCGTCTGGTGTCATTTCAAACTTCTTCCCTTCAACTACGTATTTCTCATAAGCAGAATTTAGAAATTTCCAATTAAAAACTTTTTCCCAGTTTGATACGTAATTATATCTTTTATTCTTATGAGCATGATAATACGCATGTTCCCATAAGTCCAAACCAATTAAAGGAATATGATTTTCATTAAACATAATAGGATTATCATTATTTTTGGTACTTTTAATCTTTAACATCTCGGAGGTTCTATCATAAATCAACCACAAGGCTCCTGAACCTTGAAATGAATGGGCTTCATCACCAAACTTATCACAAAATTTAGTAATAGACCCGAAATCCGACCTAAGATCAACTGCCAAATCTTGTTTTATATCTTCAGCTTGCGAATCTGGTGACATACTGCACCAGAACAAAGAGTGGTTTAAATGACCACCACCATTGAAAATAAGACTTTCTTTAACAAAATCATCGTACTTAGTACTCTTTTTAATATTAGAAAGTAGAGTAACGAGGCATTCTTCTTCAATTTTGTATTTCTTAACCGTCCAGTTTAGAATTTTAACGTAAGATCCGTGGAACTTAGTGTAGTGCGCCTTCATTGTCTCTCTATCGATGAAATGCTCGAGATCTTCAAAATTGTAAGATAATTCTGGTAGAGAAAAGGCCATTGAACGGGGCAAAAACGGAAATGTATTAAAAGACGGGAAAGGGCACTTTGATAAAAAATATAAAAAAAATAACGGTTAATTAAAATTTTAAGGAAGTTTAAGGCAGGGCTGAGAAACCTTTTTGATCAAGGAGCCGCATTCAACTTATTTTTTTTTAACGGGGGCCCACGATAAAGAAAATTATTTTGCAATTTACGATAAATGGGTCAGTTATAAGGTGAAAATGGTGTCAAACATAATAAAGTAATACAAAATAATCATCTGTACACAAAATTAAAATGATTTTGTGGTTTCGATTCCAAAGGCCTTTATAATGTTGATAAACAAAAAATGATAAATTAAAATTATTTGCTTCGCGGGCCAAAAATTACACTCTGGGGGCCGCGGGTTGCTCATCCCTGATCTAAAGTATGTCTTACATTACCGTAAAGTGTATAAATTAAAATACTCGGGTTTAAAATTCGGTAATAATCTTTTAAAATCAGTTTATTTCAAATTTTGTGGCTTCTGAGTTTGCCTAAAAATATATTCTGTAATTTCGGGCTGAAAGACTATCTGATAAAGAGCAGGTTTTAAATAGATTGAACGTAAATTTACTTAAAAGATCGCAAATTAAATTAAAAAATGAACTTTAAAATTAAATACTTGTTAATATATTTATAGTCCTAAAAACATTAATTAAAGTCTATGATGCTTACATTTTATCTGTTCATTTGTACATAACCACAAAAAATATTCTAACATAATTTTAATTTAAATGGTAATATTTACATAAAAAACAAATTCAAAGTTTTAATGTTCCATCAGGTGTCATCTCAAACTTCTTCCCTTTAACAACAAAACTTTCATAAGCACAGTTAACAAATTTCCAATTAACTACATTCCACCAATTACTAACGTATTCAGGCCTTTGATTCTTATAACGTAAATAATACGCATGTTCCCAAACATCTAATCCTAATAAAGGAATATGATTGGCATCGTACATGAGTGGATTATCCTGGTTACCACTACTTATAATTCTCAATTTTTTAGAACTCTTATCAAAGCACAACCAAACCCACCCTGAACCAAATAAAGCAACAGCATTAGAATCAAAGGTTCTCTTAAAATTATCAAAAGATTCAAAAGCCGCATTAATTTCTTTCATAAGTCCTTCTCCAATATCAGTGATGTCGGATTTTGGCGTCATATAACACCAGAATAAAGAATGATTTAAATGACCTCCTCCATTATTGATAAGCATCTTCTTAACTTCACCACTATAAGTAGTATTCTTATCAATTTCGGTAAGTAAAGTAACTAAACAATCTTCCTTAATATCGTTATCTTTGACTGTAGTATTCAACTTATTAATATACGTAACATGATGTTTAGTGTGGTGCGTATTCATTGTTTCTGCGTCGATATGTGGCTCAAGATCTTCGTATTTGTAAGGCAAATTGGGCAAAGAAAAAACCATTGGGGTAAGTAAAAAAAAAAGAATATAAATAGTTTGAAAATAAATTTAAAACTTTGTTTTATTTAAATTTAACGAATAAAAACTTTATTTAAAAATCAAAAGTTTATTGGTGATACGCTAATTGATTTGTTTAAAATGTAAAGTAAACGGATTAAAAAATATTTTTATTGTCTGTTAACATTTTATTATGAATTAAATGCGTGAATATTCCAGAAATAAAGTCCATTTAAGGAGGACCTAAGACATTTATAAAAAAGCCTTTTATTCTCAAAATGTTAAAAACCGTTAGCTCTTGAAAGTCATTACTCGTCTTAATCTAAATATTCAGCTACATTAAACCATTTCCTGTACTTTTTATCAGCTGAAATAACTTCAATATCTTGTATGTCTCTTTCTCTAATTCTTTCAAAAGTAAGTGAAACTCGACATTTATTCATGTAAACGCGTACAAAAAAATCAAAATTTCGCTCCATTTTAATTTTTTTTCCCGTAGAATCGAACGCTTTAATTCCACCAAACTTAACTGGATTCTCTAACGATACTTCGATTCCTCTGACTAATTGGCAATAAAAATTATCGATAAACATAGGCTTGTCATACAATACTAATTTGTCACGAATTAGATTTCTTGTTAAGTCGTCGACAAAATGCATCACGTTTTTAAAATCACAAAGTATTTTATCGATTTCTATATAATCTTCTACGGTCTTGATTTCCTTGCCAATTAAACCTGTGAAGTAATCAGCGATTTTCAATGATTCCCAGTATTTATCAACAATCGTTGATCCAAATTTATATAATTCGCTTAAGAACCTCTCATAATAAGGATCGTTATCGCCTGGTACAAAATTTTTATATAAATCTTCCACATCTTCAATTCTTGCTTCTATGGTTTTTTTAATTAATTTGTAGAGTTGATCGAAATAAAATTCTTTACTATGAGAGTCTTTCACTGGTAAAATTAGTTTATTAGTTGAAAAATCATCACTAATTTCATCAAAACATCTTTTATAAAAAATATCAACTTGTTTATGTGTTTTTTGGGTTATTAAATCTGTATCATCTTTATTTTTAAAATCGTTATTGATTTTTTCTCTACAAAACTGATCAAGATAAGATATTTGCAAAACGTTATCACTGCTATCAATAGTATCTGAATCCTCTCCACTACACTTTAAAATGTTTAAATAGCTTACAAAAGCTTTAAAATTTTCAAGACAAGATGAAATAGAATCAAAATGATATAATTTAGATTTATGATCGTGTTTTTCAAAGTTATAATCAAGAAAAGACTCGTAATTTTCTAAAATAACATACTTTCTATAAAAAATACCATTAAGCCTTTCTTTTACACAAATTAAATATGAATCAGGCACATATTCTTCAAACTTTATGATATCACCTACTTGATTACTTATAATCTTAAAATTTTCCTTTTCATTAAATGGTCCATAAGACATGTCTAAATATCTACCGTCTATAGGAGTATTTAATTCAGAATCTGTAAAATTATAATTAAATCTAAGACTCAATTGTTTATCATCGTGTGATTTTAAAGCAGAAATAATTCTTTCAACATTGTAAAAGCATAACAACGATAAAAATTTTTTTTTGCCACGATTGTAGAAGCTGTGCATGGGAAACAATTTTTTCGAATAAAATAAATCTTCAATTTTTCTTAGTTCGACTTCAACATAAACTGAATATCCTTCATCACTTTTGATCTGTCTTCTATTTTCATCCCAATAATTATTTTCAAGATATAAAACTTTTTCAATAGAAAAAGGATCTGTTGTGTAACCATCTTTTGAAGTATAAAAAATCATAATAATATTTATAAAGGGTTTTGAGAAAAGTGTTCATAAAATGTTTATGATTATTTTTTAACGTCAAAAATTTCAATAAAAAATGATTTGTGTGACACTTTCTAGTTTGGCAGGTAGGACCCATTTTTAAAAACACCTGGTAAAATTGTAGTTTCGTGTTGAATTTAAACGACTTATTGAGTTACTTAAGTCTATTTTTGGTTTTTATTCGGTTTAATGTATAAGTGAGTTAAGAGTTCTGTTATCCCGCAGCTACTATTGGGATCTTCAGGATGCAGTTTATTTTCTGGTACTTGCGGCTCGGGTCTGTTAGATAGCACACTTGTCACTTCTGGTCTTTAAGTTTTTCCCGGTATTAATATAGGCTTAGAAATAACTCTTCTCCTGTCTCCTCCTTCACTTCTCCTTCTCTCTCTTCAGCTCTTGCTCCTCCTGAACTAAAACATACCAGCTTATTTAGTGCTCTCACCATCTCTTCCTCTCCAGTTTCTTCCTGGTCGAGTTCACGCCTTCGATCCAAGGAGATGCTCTCCAAGGTTTTTTTCAGCACGACTGACTGGATGTACGCTTTCAAGGTAGGCTAAACATCAAGCTCTTGAATGTACTTTTTATGGTAACTCGTCACTAC